>JAFIDM010088255.1:65778-79138 GCA_023159025.1 Thereuonema tuberculata
TTATTATTATTATTATTATTATTATTATTATTATTATTATTATTATTTGTCTGAAGGACACTATTGTTTAGCCCACCCACCATTTCTTACAGATAAAAGCAAAATATTTTGGACCATTAGGTCCAATAGTTACTTTTTGTTTTCTATCGTAACATTTATTTCAAATGAGTCATAAACTATTGGCATTTGCCAAAGTAAGAGTTAATTTGTATTTTGATAAGAAGTAATAATGAATACTGTCTTAGTCTATGGAAATTGTTGTACTGAAATAACAATTCCAACAAAGATTTTTAATTTTGTTTGTTTTTCATATAAAGGAGAAGTCCCATGGTCCATTGGCTTGCCCCCACCCACTTCTAGCCATGGGGGATTACAAAATTTACAGCAATTAATACCCTTATCAACAGCTACTTATAGCTGAAAAAACGAACCGATTCGACCACGTACTCTATGAGTTATTTTAACATGGGCTTCCCTCCCAAGGAGGCAAAAGGGAACCAGAATTTGATTACTTGAATTTATAGCCCTGCCTAAGAGCTACCGAATGACACCTATCTTAAGTGAAGGAAAATGCGGGGAAAAAAAATATGAGCAAAAAACGAAGATGGGTCAAACCGGAAGTGGTCATTATTTGGCTTCTTGCCCTAACCCACTTCTAGCCGTGCGGGGATTACAAAAGTACAACAATTAGTACCCTTATCAATAGCTACTTATAGCCGAAAAAACAAACCGATTTGACCACTTACTCTTATGAATTATTTTAACATGGAGTCCTATAGGAAAACTGGTTTTTCCCCTCCCCTTCTAAGGAGGCAAAAGCGAACCAGAATTTGATTACTGGAATTTATAGCCTTACCTAAGAGCTATCGAATGACACCTATCTTAAGTGGAGGAAAGTGCTGGAAAATAAAGATATGAGTAAAAAAAGAGGAAAGTCAAACCGGAAGTGGCCATTGTTTGCCTTCATATAAAGGATTAACCTGTTAGGTGTGCATCTAGAGGCAACCTGGTATATTTGATGATAGGACTTTTCTGTATTCTCCTTTGTCTCGGAATTGTGACGAAAGTGAAAAAAAAAATAAATATAGCGCTATAAAAACAATGTAGTGGAACAGTACACTTGTTGTCAGGTCGTCTAGATGAAAGCCCCCCCCCGTCTCGATTGAAGATACAAAAAAAAACACAAGTCCAAAGATAGAGGTATAGATGTATATTAATCTAAGACAAGAACAATGTAAGGATTATACAAAACAGCTAACGGAAGCTCGTATATGCACTAATTGTTCGTCCAATGAGATATCGACTGTGGAAACTGACGCGAATGCCGCATCCTGACGCTATCAGATAATAACGTTACGAATGCCAACAATGCAGCCTATTGATATTATTAATCGTTTGTTTTTTCAGTTTTTTTTCAGATCAGTGAATACTTCAACAGTGTGAAGATATCTGTGCAGTGATACTTTTGTGACTATTTAATTGGTCCCACAAACGACCAAGCCCCCTTTCCATTGACCTACCCCCAAAAGAACTCTTTCCTAATACAATAATAATTATAACTATTATTTTATTATTGGTTTCGGTGTGCTCTAGCTGCTTAGTTATAGATATTTAGTCAGAGTTTTTCATAGGGATGCATACCTATCCGGTTAATCCTTCATACGAAGCCAAAAAATGGTCACTTCCGGTTTGATCCATCTTCGTTTTTTGCTCATATCTTTTTTTCCCTCATTTTCCTTCACTTAAGATAGGTGTCATTCGGTAGCTCTTAGGTAGCGCTATAAATTCGAGTAATCAAATTCTGGTTCCCTTTTGCCTCCTTAGGAGGCTTGGCTTTTTGAAAGCGTTGAATTTATCTTCATTTATAAATATATTCTCGTCTTTCTCATAAGATGCACTAAGGAATAATGTACAAATTTTATAAACGAGAAGAAATCTTATTCTAAACAAAAGCTATTGCAAGTATTGCTTTTCTAAGATTAGAAATTTCAGTTATAAAATGCTTACCAAAATTTACTCATTCAAAATTGAGTCCAAAACTGATCTATTAGGAAACTTTGTAGATCGACAAAATATATCCAAAGAAATAAGATGAGCCAAGTTTTCAAGTCATTCTTTGAAAATACACTAAAAATGTTGATTATCCAAACCACCCAGTCCCTAAATATGGTATAGCATAGATAGTATTAATTTGTCATTACAAGAGTCAAAAATTATTTCCTAAATCAATTATTTTTATAATACTTCATTTTTCAAAATTTAATAATAATCTTGCACAAAACTTAATTGAAGATGCAATTGCACTTTGTTTTATATAAACTTGGTATTTTTTGTATGTTTATCTAAATTATTTGATTTAAAAAGCAGTATTTTCTATTTGCTTGTTTGAAATTAGATTCAGGTCAAGCATTATTATTTTAATGATCTATGGATTTTAAATCGTACAGAAAAGTTTTATAGAAGAATTACAACAGCAAAGTGTATATTGTTTTGTTTTTTTTGCACACAATCACCAAACCTTTCAAACCATTTCCCCAATAATTCGCTTTTAGAGGGTTAAGCTAGTATGGCTTAAAATCCCTCATATATAAATCAAAATGAAGTTAGAGTAAATCTTAAACTTATTTTTATAATGTCCGTTCATAATTTTTTGCCTTGTTTAGTGGAAAAGCGAACAGCCATTACTCATGTGAAGAAACACATGGAAGATGCACAAGAATTGGTAAGTCATTTTCCAGCATTATAGATCAGACTACAGTAGAACCTCTCTTCAATGCTGTAAATCTCTAAAAGTCACTTTCTAGAAGCTTTTTCTGTAAAATCTTTATTAATCTGCTAATTTAATGTTTCAGCTTAAATTAAAACAAAATTTAGTTTTTAAAAGATGTTTAATTATTATTTTTGAATTTGATATTTCTACATTTTGTTTTCAAAATTTGTTTTTTAGTTGGAGCAGATGGATTTGGAAGTTCGTGAAGCATCCGCATCAGAACGGCCAAAATATTTGAATAGGTTGAAAGCCTACAGAGCAGAACTTGCCTTGCTTGAAAAAGAACTGGTATGACCATTTATTAATATTATTTTTGACAAGTTTAAATTTTTAGACTAATAAGTTTGTCATTTTCTTATTGTTTTTGAGTTTTTTAAGAACTAGATACAGTCAAAGTAAGATGTCATGTTTTCATGCATTAATAGCTGCTTTATCAATAAATCCATCTCAAAAGTTGTTGATACAATTGTTTGCAGTAACATTGACTCATGAGAACAACTGATTGATCAGAGCAAATACTTGTAGAATTCTGTCATTATAAGAGATTTCATGAAACATTTTTTAGTTAAATAACAGCAACTGATTGATTTTGACCAAACTTTATAAACATTTTTGCATATTGGATTTTATAAAAATAACTAGCAGCAAAGCCTGTCGGACGACAGGCATAAAAAAATCTGAAAAATCAATTTATTATCAACTATCAAATATAAAGTAAATGTAATCTAAATGCTGCGCTAACTTGTGAACGAAGCTTCTACGGCGAAAATGGTTTTGAGTTTCGAAATCAGCGTAAAAAACTGAATAAGAATGCCAAATTTCATTAAAATGGATGCAGTGGTAACAAAATTGGTTTTGAACGTATGTTTTGTTAGAATTTCAGTTGTCGAGGGCAGTTCCCAAGAATAAAATTTCATGGAAACAACATGGAATGACACTACGAACTAATATTTTCATCCAATTTGAGTACCCTTGATTCAATGGTATCATTGAGAACCGTTGGATCTATCTTAATAGCTTAATTATTCGAGTTACAGACAGCTTATTGTGCTTTAATTCTCTGACAATTTGTAGATTTTTTAATTATCGTTCTTTAAGTAATTTAATAATGCATTGTTCCATTACAAATTTAATAATGCATTGTTCCATTACAATATTAAATAATGTAGATGTCATATTATTTCCTATTAATGATTGATTTCTATAGCAACCAAACTCACCTTTGTATAATCTAAATACTGCAATAACTTGTGAACGAAGCTTCTACGGCAAAAATGATTTTGAGTTTCGAAATCAGTGAAAACAACTGAGTAAGTATGCCAAATTTCATTAAAATGGGTGCAGTGGTAACAAAATTATTTGGTTTTGAACGTATGTTTATTAGAATTTCAGTTAAAATTTCATGGGAACAACATGGAATGACAAAATGAACTAATATTTCATCCAATTTGAGTACCCTTGATTCAATGGTACCATTGAGAACCTTGCATCTATCTTAATAGGTGAATTATAGCGAGTTACAGACAGACAGAAGGACAGACAGACAGACGAAATTAGCAAATTATATAATTTGATGGGATTTACTCAATAACCCAGTGCAGAAAGGGTTAAAGATTTTCCTTGATTATATAGATAATCTTCTGTATTAACTAGAATAGTGATGATAATTATCAGTTATTTCCAGGCTTTTTATATTAAGAAAGATTAAGAAAATTTGGAAATTACAAGTAATAACATACATTTTAACTAGTAGTAATCTTGAATGTTTTGAATTTAATGAATGTTGACATTTTTCTCTTTAACTTCCCCAGTTTTATTTTCAATCATTCACTTATCTTTGATTGATATATTTTTAAATTTGTCTTAAATAGCAATGGGCAAAAATAACTTACAAAGATGAAACCAATCCACGAGAAGAATTATTTGGAGATGACTATTCAACAATTGAAGATCAGGTAAAAATATTATGGATTTGCATAAGTTTAATAAGACATGTAAGAATCCAAAAAATTAATGTTCAGTCATCTTAATTGGGCAGTATTAATTTTTTTGGTTTTGTTATTCTACATAATTACATCAAATAAGTTCAAGTATCTCACTACAGGTAAATGTGGCCCTCGGGGGTTTTAGGAGGTAAGGCTTCCAATGTTCAAGACTGAAGGGACCAAGTTTAGGTCAGGTGATGCCATCTGCTTTTAACCCCTGGAGAAAGAAACCCGATCTCCATTTTACAAAAGGCTGGGTGAACCCTAGGAAAGAAACACGATCTCCATTTTACAAAAGGCTGGGTGAACCCTAGGAAAGAAACACCTAGGGAAAAATCCCCAACCTCAGAAGGAACTAGACCTTTCTCCACCAGCCCTCAGCCCACTGCCTTATTATTGGAATATCAACGGGTCCATTGTTCATAATTTTGTTCATAATTTTAAGTATTAATTGTTAATAAAAGACGATATTTAAATTAAATCGAACATGGCGGATCGAAATCAAAAATGGCGAGGAAAAAAAAAAATAACAAAAAATAAACTTTCCGAGAATCGGATTAAGATCAGCACTCTGCTACCATTTCGTTTGGGATCACGAACAACCGAAAGATAATAATAATAAGCTAAAGGATAAATAGTGAATAAGAGCCAAGACAAGTAAAGATTAATTTTACTGTAAGGCTAAATGTAAATACACAAAGTAAACAATCAAAACAATGGGCTTAAGGCTCACTGAGAAAGCACAAAATTAACTTAAATGAACATAGAAGGTGTCTTCTTGATAATCTTTCTTTGTGAAAATGTTCAAGATAAATTAAATGTCAGTTAAACGAAAAACTTCAAAAGTCAGAAATAGTGTTGAGTTTCACACTTATTAAAAATGAAGAAGATATTTGCTAGCCAAACGAATAGACCTACTCAAACAGTCACTTACGCACATCATTGCTGCTTGCAATACACCATGGGATCCCAGGTTTGTGTTAAGGCATTCAATTCACACGCGGATACACATTACACAAGTACCTTCGTCGGGCGGATGAAAACACTTCACTATAATGACTCACTGTAGCACTTTTAAAGCACATATCACTGGCGCTTTTCCCAGTTCATGGATTTTGACGCGGCGGTCAAGTTGCGGAGGTGGGTTTGACACTGCTCCGCAGGGTAATTCGACGTCCAGCAAAGTACTATGATCTTTGCCTTCCCAGCAATCGTTACGGGTTAGCAGGCTGCAAAACTAAGTTGGCTGTGGCGGTTAACCAACGTCATCCCGTCAGTCTCTTGTGGGTTTTTGTACGGCTCCGCCCTGTTCACCAAGTTCGCAAAACCATCAGTTCCCGCAGCAAACGTGCTGAGGGGTTTCGGAGTTGAAGGTACACTTACGCGATCGGTGTTTCTTGTCCATCACCGTACCTCTCCTATGTCACCAATCTTAGTCCTTATTCATAATGAGAAGGCAGAAATTAAAAGGGAAGGGTAAAAATAGTTCAGATAAGTGTGGAGATTACCTTTTGTTCGACTTAGCGGCTTAACGACTCCGACACCAACTCTAAGTAAAAATACAAAACTCTTCGAAACGCCAAACACATCCACCAATCAACTTGCAGCGGGGGAAAGGGTGAAACAAAATTACTAAACAATAAACGGATTAAGGGGAGACTGCTGGTCTGAATGAATTAGTGGAAAACAGAAAGGAATGGAAATACAAATTAACGGGGGCTCAGAAAGGGAAATAAACTCACAAGGAAAATAAAGGAAGAATTAATAAAACAGAGAATTTTTACACTTTTAAAACGAATTAGACGATAGAAAAGAAACAAAAATAAATAAAGAAAAATGGCATGTTTTTTGAAGGAAAAAAAAAACACAGGGATTAAAAAAAAACATGACAATTTGTCATTAATATTTGATAAAAATTTTCAATGGAAAATGAAAATAATCTCGTATTTATAATATTCTAATATAACTTCAGTAGTTCCTTTAGAATATCTAACTGGAGGTCACAGTCCGTAGTTCAAAAATATAATTATCGCACTTACTTGTTAGTTAAATGAAACTGTGGTATAAAATATATGGTGTAATGTTGAAGATTGTTTTTAAATTCTCCACCAACTTACATTCTTTTTAACATTCACTGAACCTTAAGTTAAAAGCCAAAGAACGTAAAGGAATTGAAAGTTTCAGCAATTTGTATAATTGAAAGATTATCATTCAAAAGATAAGATCAGTTGAATTTCAATAATTTTAAAAATAAAGAAAGGTTGACTAATAGAAGAAGAAATTATTTCTTATCTACTTGTAAGGTAGTCGGTTGCAGTAAAAATACCATCAGCTGATTAGTTAAAGCAGGCAGATCTTTTTACAGCTATAGACTGATTGATAAACATATTTCAGTAAATCCATAATTGCTTTTTGCTTCAAGTAATGCAATTAAATCCTCAATATGAAATTGAAATCAATCTAAACATCTATTCTTCATCGTTTTTATTTACTATTTGACTTATTTGTATTATTTGTTAGCAAATAGCTGGTCTTCGTTCAGTCATCTTTTGCTTGCGATACTTCAACACAAATTTAAATAGAGAGAGAGAGAAGAAAAAAAGATGATGGAAACCAATTGTTAGTTGCTTTGGTGTAGAGATATTGAGAGAGCAGATTTTATCTATAATAACTGTCATTTTTCATTGTCACTAGACCATAAATAGCTATATAAATGACTATGAAGAATTGTATTCCACTGTAGATTAATAATAGACTTCCTTGCTCTGGATTTATTTTACAATCACAACTTAAAGAGTATTATACAAAAATAAATGCACATTCGGTGGTACAGATTTTCTGAAAGATTTGAAAAAGAATAAAGAAGAGAGGAAAAAAAGATACTTAATACCATGAGGTTTCAAAGGGTGGTTTACCAAAATAGATAATGATGAAAATTGTTAGATGTAAAATCTAATGGAATATTTTAAAGTAAGATAAAGGCTATTACTGAAAAATAAAAACAATTAAATATAGTTTTAAATCTGTTGACTTTTGCTTATCTAATGCTGTGCCCATCTTGTTAATATTAAACCTAAGTATTATAGGTTATAGAAAAAAGCTAAATAGTTATCAAGTATTTTCAAATGCTGCATGGAGAACACCTCTTTTACTTGTTACTGCATAGGAACACTGCATTAGTGCTAGTTAACATGATCTAGTAGCTTTAGTTAGGCATTGAAACTCTCTTACCTTCCATTTAATAATGCATGCATTTAATGATCTTGTGTTTTGATATTTAAAAAAAAGAAAAGGTTTGCTTTGTCTCACAGCAACTTTAGCTTTCTCATAAGGTAGCCATTGAACACATTTTTTTATTTGCTGTATCTCACTTTGAATGATGGACTGACTTGAATTTTGATCCGAACTAGAGATCAAAATTCATCTTTTATTATTCCAGAACAAGCAGTCTTAAGAAATATTAACTTTAATATTCCTGTAGGCTTACGTCCTACAGCAATATTTATAACTATCATAATTTATTACAATATTTCAAATCTTTGAATTCTCAATCCAGTGAAGGTAGGAACTCTTTCTGTGATCAGAAGTTTGATGGCAATGTAGTATTGGAGTTTCTAGGTGAGATTCATTCTTTGTATGTTTCCATTTGTCCATCATTAATTCATAAATCTACCCAGCACTTTATGAAATAATGGCATTTAAGGTGACACCATCAGGATACTCAGTTTTTGCTGATTACCAAGATGAATGAAATGTTTCTGAACTTTCATGAGATTAGTAAATAATAATTGACAAATCTTGCTATTAATAGATTATTCACTTTTTGAAGGCATTGTAGTAAACCTTCATATGAATTCATTTGAGTTCCTTATGAATGTTTCTGGTTACAGGTTGACTGTAATTTGTCTTCGTAGTATTTAAAAGGTTGTATTGTAATATCTCGGACAGTATCCAGAAATTTTAACTCTTTGTTTCTTTCCTTAATAACTCTTATTATTCCTCATATAATTTCACATTTATCCGTTCTAATGTTTTTGTCTTCTTTACTGTTGGTAGGAAACTATTGATATTTTCAAATAATAAAAAGAAGACTGCTCTAAAGAAATAATAATCTGACTCGAAAAAAAAAGCAATGCATATGTCCATTTATATTGGAGAAAACTTTGGCTTATAAATGTTTTTTTTATCTCTTACTCTATTTAAAAAAAAAAAAAAAAATGAGGGTTCAGTAACCATAATTGATGTAATGTTATTTTTGGGTTCCTTTTGTCTTTGTAAATGTTTTTATTTAAACACAATTATTTTTCTTTCCTTCAGAAGCAGAGATTACTAGACAACACAGAAACTTTAGAACATTGTGGAAGAAAACTGGAAGGAGGATATAAGCTAATTCTTGAAACCGGTAGGACTTCCATTATTAATCATTTTCATATGGGACTTACACAATAAACTTGAAACATTTTTTAGAATAACTAAATTTTTAATTATGAAAAGGAATTTCTTCTACGCTAGCATTGAATTTGTTGATTTGAAAATCAGAACGTTAAAATTTCAAACACTGTCCATCAAATTATTGAGTTTTTAAGAGGGAGAACATCAAACCTTTACTGTAGCTTTATTTATGTTTTCTTTATATGTTAATATTGATTATATTTCAGTTTCAGTTTTTTATTCAGCTTTATCCGAACCATTGTTAAATTTAGTGTCTTATTAGTGACTGAAATTATTTTGATAAATAGAAAAAGCTTTTCAAATTGCCACCCTTTTAAATATGGTATGAGTGAAGATATGAAGGGTTCACTACTTCTTCTTTTTCTTCTTACGGATATCCAGAGTTGTTGACTCCGATAGTCCGATGTCCATAATATGTCGTTGCTGCCAGAATCCAAAAACGTTTATTTCTTAGGATGTCTTGTAATTTAAAAGGGCTTCCTAATGCAGATAGAAGGGCCTGTCTTGAGGAGCATAGAGTGGTACACTTCAGAAGGATGTGCTCCAAGGTTTTTTCTTCCATTCCGCAACACAGACAGAGGGGAGACTCACTAAGGTTGAATCGATATAGATAGGCTTGGGTTATTATATGTCCTATTCTTGCTCTTGCTGCAAATATGGCAGTGGATCTAGTGATATATCTATATTTTTCAAAATCATTTGGTTCTTTTTGTATATAAGTTTCTTTCTTCTGTTTCTCTTGTCCAACAATGAATTCATTTTTCTTTTAAAACTGTTCTGGCAGTGCTTAAATATTTCTTAAGAGAATATTATGGGAGAAAGGTGGGACTCATGTTTGCTGCTTGTTTGGCAATTCTATCTGCCATTACCATCAATTCCACAATGGGAGGGGACCCATTGGAACTGTACTTGTTTCCCATTATTAATAAGATCATTCAGCAGGGTTACTATTTCTTTAATTCTGAACCAGTAATGGTCTGGTTCTTGCGTTTTTATAATATGTAAAGCACTTTTTGAATCAGTGATTATACAGAATTTGTCTTCTTGAAGATGTAAACAGTTTACTAAAGCAGCATTTATTGCTAATAACTCTGCATCTGTACTAGATGCCGCATTAGCTGGGACATATAACTCTTCCTTGGTAAAGTGATTATAATATCCTGCTCCTGACTTATTATGTTCAAAGTCAACTGATCCATCTGTATAAATTTTTACAGATTGAGAGTATTTATTGTATATCAGTTCCAGAGACTGTTGACGGAGTTCTTCATCAAGGTTTGTTCTTGTTATATTGGAAGGAAGATTTACTTGTATTTCAATATCAACTTTCTTCCAAAAAGGTATTCCGCAAATAGGTATCTCTTTTGGATTATCAGAAGGCATAATAGCAGAGAGCGATCGAACCTCTTTTATATAGGATTGAGGTATTGTTGTTTCTATTAATATATGTAATGGATGATTCTTAGGGAGTGATAAAATTATTAGATATTTCTCCCATGCCTGTTTCTCAAGGAGTAGGTCAATGGGTTCTATAGCTAATTTAATTTCCATAGCTGAAATAGGTGTAGTTTTTGGACAACCTAAAGGCTGCTGATTGGATTAATTGTAATTTATTAATATGAATTTTTGCAGCAGCTCCCCAAACCTCACTGCAATACATTAATTTACCAGGTCTACCGGCTTAAATCCGCTGTTTTTTAGGTAATAAAAAACACGTTTTTTCAATAGAAAATGAAAAAATGGTTTATTCAAAGTACTGCCCCTCGCTAACTACACATTTATCCCATCTCTTGGGCAATTTGTGGATACCTTGCCAAAAAAATTCCCTCCCTTTTGAGGCAAACCACGTATCAAGCCATTTTCGGACGTCTTCCTAGGAATTGAATTATTCCTTAACAAGTGAGTGGCCCATCAACGAAAACAAGTGGTAGTCAGAAGGTGCCAGGTCTGATAGTTAGCGGCATGGGATAGCAGCTCCCAGTTGAGTGCCTCCAAGTAGTTGCGGACCATTGTTGACGTGATTGTCAAGGAGAACAATCAGCTTGTCATGTCTTTTCTAATTTTCCGGCCTTTTTTCACAAAGAACAAGGTTCAATTTGATCAGTTGTTGGTGGTAGTGATGGGCATTGACAGTGTCCCCTGGTTTCAGCAACTCATAGTAGACGACACCCTCCTGATCCCACCAAACGCACAGCATCGTCTTCCGTCCGAAGCGATTGGGTCTTGCGGACGATGTTGATAGTTGGCCGGGGTCAACCCATGATTTTTTGCGTTTAGGATTCTCGAAATAGATCCACTTTTCATCTCCAGTAATGATTCGATGCAGAAAGGACTTTCTTTTTGTCTGACAAGCAAAATTTCGCATGTGTTGTGGTGTCGCTCCATCTGACAATCGGTTAATTCGTGCAGGACCCATTTTCCGATCTTTTGGACCTTTCCCATGGCACGTAGGCGATCAGAAATGGTTTGTTGAGCAACTCCCAATTGCTCGGCAAGCATTTTTTGCGATTGCATATCATCGTTGTCCAATAGAGCTTGCAGTTCACTGTCCTCAAATTTTTTAGGCCGATTTTCACACCTTGTTGGTAACATCGAAATTGCCGTCTTTGAACTGACGAAACCAGTCTCTGCACATTGTTTCCGATAGAGCACGGTTGCCGTAGGCCTCCACAAGCATTCGGTGCGATTCAACCGCCGATTTCTTGAGATTGAAGCAGAAAAGCAGAGCTCCCCGCATATTCTCCTTTTTTGGCACAAAACTCGACATGATTAACACAGGAAAAAATTAATTTCCTCTTTGTAATTGCTGTTGTTATGCACTGCTTATTGTTGCCAGATGTCAAACACATGAAACTAACAATACGGCGGTTCGATAGTCGCTTTATAGGACCACTTACGCCATCTATGAGCAAACAGCGGATTTAAGCCGGTAGACCTGGTAGTTCTTACAAAAGCCAAATAAAATGTTCTCAAGGTTATTGTATCAGCTCCCCATTGTCTACTAGCTATTATTTTGATGGCATTTAAACATTTGTTATTCTCCTCAATTGTCCTTTCAATGTGGTATTTCCACCTTGTGTTTTATCTAGGTGTATTCTTAGCAATCTAGGGCAGTGATTATACTGAAGATTCTTATTATTTATTATTAAGTGGGGATGTAGTCGGCAAACTTATTTTTCCTTGTGAAGAAAGCATTTTCAGATTTTTCAACAGAGATTAATGACATTTTTCACACCATTTTAAAATTTGATTTAAAGCTAATTGCATTATGTTATTAGCTTCATCTGGGTTTTTTTGAGAAGTGAAGAGTGTCACCATCATCTTCGTAAGAAATACATCTAACATTTGGAGGTAGATCATTTTCAATATCACATACTGCAATATTAAATAAAGTTGCACTTATAACTGCACCTTGAGGGGTTCCATTCTCTATATTAGCACTACTTGATTGCTGGCCATTGACTAATGTTTTAATACAGCGATTGTTTAAAAAGCTTGCCAAATATCTTAACAAATTTCCTTTTAAGCCTATTTTCATACATTTTAGTAAAATAGTGGTATGAGGAATCTTATCAAAAGCAGCTTCAAAGTCTAAAAACACTGCTATAGTCGATTCTTGTTTTTCATAGCGAGCATAAATATAATTGGTAAGGTATATTAATGCATCATTGGTCCATCTCTGTTTCCTGTAAGCATATTGTGATTGAGCTAAGAGATTGTATTTTTCTAATTTCCATGTTAAACGATTATTAACTAATCTTTCCAACAATTTGCCAAGACACATGAGGTTAAAGCGATTGGGCGGTATGACATCATTTGAGATTTATCTTTGGATGGTTTCAAAATAGGTATAATTAGTGAAGTTTTCCATTCTATTTGGATGTTGCTTGTCTGCCAAATCTTATTAAAGGTTTACAAGATGTTAATAAGCATTTCTTCAGAGCAGTGTTTAAGAATCATCACTATTTGCCAGAACTTTCAATTTTCAACAACAGATGGCGCTACATTCACCTGTAATTTATTTTTATTATCCCTTCGAACAATAATCGATTGGCTGGCCCCTAGTTAGGGTGCTTCTATAAAATGGCACCAAGGTTTGGGTTGCAACCTTCCGAGCAACCACTGCTTCTATAAAATAAGCCGGTTACTCCAG
>JAFIDM010088255.1:94138-104738 GCA_023159025.1 Thereuonema tuberculata
CTGGAGTAACCGGCTTATTTTATAGAAGCAGTGGTTGCTCGGAAGGTAGCAACCGAAACCTTGGTGCCATAAACCTTCACACTTCTTTTTATGACTGTCTGCGGTCATTGAGAGCAGGGGAAGAAAATGCCTTAGGTGTATTTGAAAAGTAGAAACTTGGAACTAAATAGATCCCTCCACCAGAGTTCGCAAAGTTATTGAAATGAAATGATTCAAATACAGAAAATAATATTCTATGAGTAATGATAGAATATTATTATACATTTTTTAATGATAATATAATTTCAACATTATTGCTTTTCAGTTTCATGAAAAAAAAAAGAAAGAACTAAAAGCAAACCACAAATCTAAGTTATTTTAACAGCATTCTTTTAAACAACATTCGATTTTATTTTATTTTATTTACTTATTTACTAGATGGCTGCCCATCGCTTCGCTCTGGAAACCTCGCTTATGTAATGGAAAAAACATTATTTATTCAAAAAATAAAATTACATTAAGTGTACTAAAAACTAAAACTAAAAATTGTTTAAGTTTAAATTTTTTAACAATACATGCAAAAAATTCTTGAAATCGATTTGTAGCAGTCTGAATTTGCGCAGTTGAGCGAACCATGCAACAATATTCCTTTGCATGGTAACGTGAATGATAAACTCAATTTTATAGTAAGCCATTGGCTTACTTAGAAAAACAAATATATAAAACTTTCCACTACTTTCTTAACCCAAATCAAGTTGAAAATGCTAAAAACCTTTCAACAAATGCTTATAAGAGATTTTCCAAAACATATTTAGTAATTTAAATGTTTTAAACAATAATAACCCAAAAAGTTTGTTAGGGCTAAATTTCCAAAATTTACACCATAACAGTTTATTACTTAATAAATCAGCTGATTCATAAGTTAGTTCTGCTGCGCTTACGATAAATGCACTAACTAGGTTTTGACACTTTTCAAGAAAAACATGTTTGAAGTTTTTATTTTTTATATTGTTTGTATCTCCGGAACTACAAGAGATACCAATATGAAAGTTGTAACAAAATCATGCAATTTCACTTTGAGAAAGTTGTAGATCTCGTTTTCCTGATTTCAAATATATATATGACTCAATTTCGCCAAAAACCTTAGTTGATGCATTTATCGTAAGCGCGGCAGAGTTCTGAAATTCTGCAGATCACTGCACATCTAATTTAAAGTGGAATAAAAATCATGAAAACAAATTTATTTACTAAAAAAATGTATTTTATCCTTGTTACATAGAGCAAAGGAAGAAACATCTCTGCTCAAAGACAATTCAGAGTAATTTCATGTAGAAAAGAAACAAGCAATTTGTTAGCAAAATTATAAAACGGAGATCAAAAATCCAATACTTTGGTCTTATTAAATGCCTTATTTTTGATGCAATTCTTATTTCATATAAGGAAATGACATTTTCCAGAATTAAATATTATTTAGATTTGATATGTTAAGCCGAAATTTATATAAAGGCAATTATTCATGAAAAATGCAAATGTATTCAGAATTGCATTAATGTAAGTAAAGCAAAAATGCTCAGAATTGAATTACAGATTCAATTTAGAATTGAATTATAGATATTCAAATCGTGCCATGACAAAAAAAAAGGCACTATTAAATTTTCATTAATACGGAAATTTAATAAAATCACCAACCATTAAAACACTATGTGCAATTAAAATAGATCACACACTAAATTACTACCTACGTACCTAAGGTTAAGGATCCCGATCTCGCTCCCGAAGATTCAACTAATTATTTATACTGCATAATTTTAATGTTTTGTTTTATACTGTTATTCAATGCCGAGCGGAATACAGGACAAGCAATAGACATTTTTTTTATATTAATGTGTGTTTTTTGTTTTTTTTTTTTTTTTTTTTTGGGGGGGGGGGGGATTCACAGAGTTCTTATATAAGGAAACAAAGTGAGTTTGAAAATCAGGCTGGCATCGGCAGAGGGTGATTCTTGAAGCGGGTGTGGGTGGGCGAAACCTTCTTTGGAGACCGATTGTCTGCAGCGGTGTCAACGCATCTCCTTGGGACTGATTGTAAAAATGGGTCATTCCACATCAAATCGGCAAAAAATTTTGAAATTTCTCAGGTGACCCTATCCGATTTTAATAAAAATTTGGCACAAAGGTACCTTGACTCCTTATATGAAAGCCTACCAAATATTATTGTCCTAACCTTAAACATTTCTGAGAATAGCATTCAGAAGTAAGGTCTGCAATTTGTAACTGGTTTTCCATAAACTTTTCGGGCATTTTTAAAGCTGTATTACTTGAGCCAGAAAAACAAGCTTTCATAAACTGAGAGTATGTATATATATCATAATAAATAATGCATTAAAATTAGTTTGAGTCTTTTAGTTTTCCTGAGATAGGCTTACAAAGTAGGCATTTTGTAATGTTATCGAAAATAAAAGTGAAGATTTAATCCTTCATAGATTTTGAGAATAAAGCTGGATACATATGAAATTTTAAACAGAAACTCTATAGGAACTTTCTGATACATAAAATAAACATTAAGCAATTCCGTTAGTTATTTAAAAAAATATGAGGTTCTGAAATTGACATCAAGTGAAAAGTAGCAAATTTGGCTTATTTTCAATCAACTATTTTAGTAACCTAGACAATTGAATTTAAAGTTGAATTTTTGTCCAGAGTTTCATATTCATACAATGAAAATTCAAAACCCTACCGAAATCCTTTCCCTTTCAAACTTAATAGAAATGAAGCTTTTGAGCAAAAAAATAAAAACAAGTTGAAATGGTTTTAAGAAGCAACAATCTATTTTATTTATGAAGTCAACTTTTATAACATCTCTATAGGGAAAATCTATTCTAATACAATATTAAATATAATATTTATGAATTTTCATTTTGATAGAAGCGTTAGAATTTTTTTGTAACGCTTCTCTGATCCAATTCAAACATCTGTCCACTGTGACTTTGGGAGCTTTCACTACGCAGATGATGATTGTATATGGAATCCAAATTTTGTCTTGTGTACAGGGTCAGGAAAGTAAATGGGATTCTGCAGGTGACATAGTTAATTTCAACATTATTTTCATCTGATTGTTGAATTATATGCCCTACATGCCATTCCTTCTGTTGATTCCCTCTGCTGACAACTCAAATGCATGTTTTTGTTTATTTATGTGCAGTCGTTGGTTTTCATTTATTAAAATTTACTTAAATTCACTTAATTAAAATTTAAATTTAAATTTCCTTAAACCAGAGGTGCACAACGCACGGCTTGCCGGTACATTTGTGACGGCACGGCAGTATCCAACTTTAAATTAAATTTGATCCTTTCCATTGCTGTCAACAGATACATTGAAAAATGTCATAACTTGCAACTGTCTCAGACTTTACTATTGGAATGTTGGTATGAAACACAACTAGAGAATTATTTGATAATTTGAAGTTGATGTAAATTACATTTTAGTAATAATTACATTATTACTATTATTTTTACATTTTTATTATTATAAAGGACAATTTCAAATCATTAATTAGTAAGACATTTATGTAAATTACTGTATTATTAATAGACTACTTATTATAATAAATGTTATTATCAAATTATTAATTAGTAAGATATCATAAGGTTTGGAGGATGAGATGCTGTGGTCCTCCATCAGACCTTTCATAAAAATGTTGGTCCTCAGACTTCTTAAGGTTGTGCACCACTGACTTAAACAATGTAAAATGAACCATCCACTGAAAATTAAAGAAGACTTGAATGCGTCAGCTTCAGTTTTAGGAGTGTCACCATTGAAACCTGTATCTAGTAGTAATAAACGTACTTTGAGAAGCATAAAGCAAAACAGTTTACCAATGTAGTAAAACAAAAAATACAAAAAGTCCTAAACATTGATTCTGAATCTGCTGAGCCGCAACAAATATACCGGCAGGCTGTGCGTTATACACCTGTGGTTTAAATAAATTATATTCATTTAATTAAAATTAAGATTTAAAGTAAATTTTAATAAATGAAAACCAACGACTACACATAAATAAACAAAAACATGCCATTGAGTTGTCAACAGAGGGAATCAACAGAAGGAATGGCATGTAGTGCATATAATTCAACAATCAGATGAAAATAACGATGTTGAAATTAACTGTGTGTCATCTGCAGAATCCCATTTACTTTCCTGCTCCTGAGAAAGAAAATTTCTAAGAAGAAATTTGGATTCCATATACAAATATCATCTGTGTACTGAAAGCTCCCAAAGTCACAGTGGACAAATGTTTGAATTGAGTCAGAGAACTGTAATGCGATAGAAGCGTTACAAAAAAATTTTAATGCTTCTATCAAAATGAAAATTCATAAATATTATATTTAATATTGTATTAGAATAGATTTTTCCTACAGATTTGTTATAAAAGTTGACTTCATAAATAAAGTAGATTGTTGATTCTTAAAACCGTTTCAACTTTTTATTTTTTTGCCCAAAAGCATAACTCCATTTCTTTTAAGTTTGAAAGGGAAAGGATTTCGGTAGGGTTTTGAATTTTATACAATATTTTCATTGTATGAATATGAAACTGGACAAAATTTCAACTTTAAATTCAATTGTCTACATTACTAAATAGCCGATTGAAAATAAGCCAAATTGCTACTTTTCACTTAATGTCAATTTCAGATTGGCATATATTTTTTAAATAACTAACGGAATAGCTTAATATTTATTTTTTTAATCAGAAAGTACATAAAGAGTTCATGCTTAGAATTTCATACGTGTCTAACTTTATTCTCAAAATCTAGGAAGGATTAAAACTCCACTTTTGTTTTCGATAACATTACAAAATGCCTACTTTGTAAGCCTATCTCAGGAAAACTAAAAGACTCAAACTAATTTTAATGCATTATTTATTATGATATATGTACATACTCTCAGTTTATGAAAGCTTGTTTTTCTGACTCAAGTAGTTCTTTATTTATACAGCTTTAAAAATGCCCGAAAACTTTATGGAAAACCAGTTACAAATTGCAGACCTTACTTCTGAATGCTATTTCTCAGAAATGTTTAAAGTTAGGACAATATAATCTGGTAGGCTTTCATATAAGGTGTGAAGGTACTTTTGTGCCAAATTTCATTAAAATCGGAGAGGGTCACCTGAGAGGCATTTGCTGATTTGACGTGAAATGACCCAAATTGAAAAAAAAATTGTAATATTTTTGTAATATCGGTTGAGTAATTTGGTTAACAGAAATTTTATTTCATCATTCTAGAATGTTAAAGGAACAATTTTAATTAAAGGTACATTTTCAAAGTAAGAAATACATCATATAGTACTGTAAGTGCTTATTTAATTAACGAATTAATTAAATTATTAGTTCAATATGTTGAGGCTTCAGTTGTATGTAAATTAAGAATTTGAGTATGAAGACGTGATGTGACGTCATAAGGACTTATAAAACTACGCAAGTCAACCGTCAGAGTTAGTACATATCGGTAGCGCTAGGAGAGAACGCACTGAGGTCGTCGAGAGCAGACTATGCGAAGTCAAGATGAGACCGAGGCAAACTTCTCATCCCAAGTAGAAGAAGTCGCGGAAAGACGCCGTAACGAAGACTTCAGAATGAGATTTGTCAGCGCAGTTCCGTGTCAACTTAAAGCTTAGTAATTTGAGACGAATAATGGAAAACTATCCTGCGAGAGTTTATTCGACAAAGAACTATTATTGGATAGTGAGTGAGTACAATTTAATTATTGGAGCTAAGCATGTCTCATTTAATTCAAGATTCAAATTAAATCGCTAAGGATTCAAGCTATAGCAAGAACTCTTTGACTCCAGAGCAGTCATAAAATTCAAGTGGACACTCAAAATTATTAGGAGAGTCAAATTAATAAATTGACGTGAATTTATTATTTCTGTTTTGAACTTCAGAACTTAAATTTTCATAAGAAGTGCTACTTAAGTTAAGTACACGGCCCTCTGAAATACAGGCCTCACAACTGGTTTCGTGACGTCACGGAAGTGGGGTAACTGTTCCAACACTGAGATTTTAACTTTTTCATTCTAGATGCGTTTTACAATAAAAATTTACAATTTAATGCACTTTACTCAGGAATGTTCCCTTTACCCGACCAATTTAATAAAATGGATAGTAGCCTAAATTAATAAAATGCCAACGGACAATTTTTTTAGTTTATAAAAGTTAAAAATAATTAAAATAAACTAAAATTTTTATTTTGAAATTGTGGTTTGGCATTTTTTTAATTTAATCATTTTATTTTACTCACGTGAAAAAAAAATAAAAATTATAATAATTAACAAATTAGATACTAACATTTTTATATAATTTTGTTTTTAAATTTTTCTTATGCACTGACGTTTTGCAAAATTTTACGTAATTTGTTTTTAAATAATAATGAATAAATTAGATGCTAACATTTTTATATAATTTTGTTCTTCAATTTTTCTTATATTCTGACTTTTTGCAAAATTTCACATAATTTTTAAAAAAAATAATAATGAATAAATTAGATGCTAACATTTTTATATAGTTTTGTTCTTCAATTTTTCTTATGTTCTGACTTCTTGCAAAATTTTGTAATAATAATGAATAAATTAGATGCTAACATTTTTATATAATTTTGTTCTTCAATTTTTCTTATATTCTGACTTTTTGCAAAATTTCACATAATTTTTAAAAAAAATAATAATGAATAAATTAGATGCTAACATTTTTATATAGTTTTGTTCTTCAATTTTTCTTATGTTCTGACTTCTTGCAAAATTTTGTATAAATTTCTTGTTAAGTGAATATAAGTAATTCTTTTCATTCTGTATTTATTTAAATCGAATTTAGAAAAGTACAAATTTTATTCTATTAACAATTTGAATTATCAGTTCTTTAAAGCAACTCGTATTTAGAAAATTTTATGAGAAAGAAAAATAACCACTTCATTTCTTTTGTAAATATCAATTTATTGAATCACTTAAAATCTATTACAAAACTTAATTCCTAATGTAACATAATGACAATGAAATAATACCAAATGTTTAAAATGAGTGAAGTACAAAAGTAATATATAATATTGCACTGAATCTAATTGTTAAATTTTGTCAATTTTCTTTTTGTTTTTGTTAAAAGATGGAAATACCTGATTTTAATTTTTTACATAATTGTTTAATAATATTTTGCCAATTATTACAAAAATCATTTTTGTCCTTTCTTCTTTTGAGCAAATATGAGAAAACCAATCATTTGCATTATTTAACAAATGAAGGTGTTTTGGTGAAATATCAACAATAATAGCCAACTGATTTTTATTTTGAATAAAATTTGTTTCATTTTCACTAGAGTTTAAACATTCAAATACTTGAAAGCATAAATAAGTAACAACAACTGACCATAATGTTGGCTTTTATAAACCACCTCTATTCACTTCATCAATTAATCTAATCCAAGATGAGAATTCATATTAGAAAATCCTCATCATGAATCATGTTAGTTTTACAATAAGAATAATTTATTCTTTTGATCACCTTATGAACAGCATATCCAGATATATAAATTAATATTGGTGCAATGTCAACAGGTAAATGGGAATCAACATCCACGTTTATTTGGAAACTATCATACATAAAATTATTTAAATTTATTTCTTTCTCATTATTTTCCTCATCTACAAGGATATGTTTTTTTAGATTTGTAATTTTTTTCCTATCAATGTAAATTTCATTGATTCCAAACTTGATTCCAATGCTGATGAAAGTTGCTCCTTCTGTCTTTCGTTCCAAGTTCGTCATTTTTTTGGCAATGTTTCGGTTAGATGTGGAGCAATAGGTTCTTTAATTTTATATGATATGATCACGCTTAACAGAAATGACATTACCTGAAGAGTCCGTAAAAGTGTTCTCTCTCACGACGAAATCTTCGTTGAAATGTTTTATGCACACTCCAGAATTTTTTGTTGGAACAAAGTTTTCTCTGTGTATTTTCACAATCCAACGCTGCAAAAGATCTTCTTTTGGAAAAGAAAAACAGGAACAGAACTTCCTGTATTTTTTTAGTTCGACTTGCAGCCAGGAGAACATGTCTTCGGCACGGTGAATGTTAGGCCTAACGTCCCCTCAGTTGTTTTCCACAATAAAAAAACAGTGTAATCAAATAAAATACTTTGAAATAACTGTTTAAGATATTGGAAAACTTGTAAATTAATTTCAGGCACTCACTAATCCAAAAAAGTTAATCAAAATAGCAACAAAATATCCAACGTTCACTGAGACAGATTTTCCGCTCACACACACAATGAAATACTACGGGGTTGCGCAAAAGCCAACGGTCATCGTTACCCTTCTTTCATGACGTCAGAGATAAGACGATGACGTAGTTGGGAGGCCTGTAGTTCAGAGGGCTGTGGTTAAGTAGGAAGACAACGTCATTAACCCTTTGTCTTCTAGTGGGACAAATACGTCCCACCTCGGAAAAAAAATTCCTGCATTGCTTGTGGGACGAATCCATTCCATTTGAAAGTTTTATACTGAAGCTAAAGCGTTTTAGAAGGTTTTAGTTACTGATTCTACTGCTAGTTCTCGCTACGAGGCCTACAGGAACACTTAAGCTGCGAAGGAGCAACTTGAAGAGCACGTTTTTTGACAATCTGAGATAAGTAAGCCGACTGTTACTGCAAATTGCAGTCTATAAGTCTAATTGTGTGATATGTAGTAAATGAATGCCTGCTGATTCCGAATTAGCCGTAAAATTTACTCCAAAATGCACTACTGGCCAGAAAATAGTGTCTAAAGTTTGGTTATCAGCTTCCAAATAAAAACAAGCGGGCCGCCATGTTTGATTTGTAACAAAGAGGTTGCATGCGTGAAGAAAAGATTCTGTTTCAGTATAATGAATCAACTGAATGTTAATTTTCACATTTAAATCACATATACAGTCTTTCTATATTCAAATAACGACATTCTGCCAGTCAAATCAGTATTTTGGTAAAATTTTATATCAAAGCACATGCTAACTTCCGGAAACCTTGCTATAACGATGGCAATGTAGAAACAGTAGATCCATCACTACATTTTACACATTTAGTCATTCCGGACGTGAATTTTTGATAAAAAAGAATGTTTTACTAGATTTTAATCATTTTAGATGCGTAAAAACGCTGTTATTTGATAAACATTTGATCTGGGGGCACGGCAGTGCCCCCGCCAACACGAGCCGAAGGCAGGAAGGGCACTACGTACCTTTTCTGGAAGTGTTTCGTCGTATTTTTGAACCCTCATAGCTTCGGCCTAGATAATACTAGACAGCTCAAATTTTCAGGATATGATGCAGTTACCAGACTAATGAAATACGCTAAGTTTCATTTATTTAGCTTTTATACTTTGGATTTTATTAATACCTAAAATACATCGATTCCGTCACTCACTGACTGACTGACTCATGATCATCAAAACCTCCAGGGTACTTCCTGAAGTCCTAAAAAGCTGAAATTTGGTATGCAGGTTAGGATTAGCACACAACAAAAAAATTAAGAAATCCGTAACTTTCACATTCCAACTCTTCATAAAGGGGGGGGGGTCTGGTTATGTATTATCGAACCCTCATAGCTTCGGCCTGGATAATACTAGAGAGCTCAAATTTTCAGGATAAGATGCAGTTACCATACTAATGAAATACGCTAAGTTTCATTTATCTAGCTTTTATACTTTAGATTTTATTAAGATCTGAAATACGTCGTACCCTCAATGCTTCGGCCTAAATAATACTGTGTAATAATGTGATTTCTTACAAAGGTGCAAACAGCTTGTATATACAAGTTGACCAATAGAAAAACAGAAAAGTAGGGTATTGAAAAAAAATCCATTTTCTAAATAATCTTAAAACGAAATTTAGTTGTAATAGATAATCCCACCCAAAACATTTCATGTAAAATAAGTTGCCAAGACTCACATGCTCATAACGCTTTCACTGTTAAAAAGTTATCAGATCTCATCTTACAAAAAGAAATGAAATCCCACCCAAAACATTTCATGTAAAATAAGGGGTTGCCAAGACTCGCATGCTCATAACGCTTTCACTGTTAAAAAGTTATCAGATCTCATCCTACAAAAAGAAATGAAATCCCACCCAAAACACTTCGTGTAAAATAAGTTGCCAAGACTAACATGCTCATAATGCTTTCACTGTTAAAAAGATATGAGATCTCATGTAGAGCCAAGCCACTAACTCTACGAGGCCTAACTCTACAAGCCCTAACTCTAAAAACCCTATATCTTGGTCAAAAAGTATGGCTTGGCCGTTTCATGGAACTATTTCATCTCACCCAAAACATTTCATGTAAAATACGTTTCCAAGATGCTCATAACGCTTTCACTGTTAAAAAGTTATCAGATCTCATGTAGAGCCAAGCCCCTCACTATACATGCCTAACTCTAAAAACCCTACTATCTTGGTCAAAAAGTGTGCCTTGGCATACTCCATATCCTTTACATAACTCCATGGGATTGTCTGTGTGACAGCCACGAAACGGCCAAGGCATACTTTTTGACCAAGATATAGGGTTTTTAGAGTTAGGGCTTGTAGAGTTAGGCATGTATAGTGAGGGGCTT
>JAFIDM010088292.1:65603-82643 GCA_023159025.1 Thereuonema tuberculata
CCTAACCTAACCCAACCCAACCCAACCCAACCCAACCCAACCCAACCCAACCCAACCCAACCTAACCTGCGCCAAACGTGCAAAAGTGTCACAGGAAATGCAAAAATGCCACATTTATTATGGGATTTAATTTTTTTAATGCAAAAATATCACAATTTTTATTATACCGAGGTTTTGCGAATGTTTCACACAAATTGATAACAGCAGAAAGAATCTATCAGCCAATTCAGTCATTTGAATTTGCAAAAAAAGTTAATTTAAAATATGTGCTTTCTTTTTTATTTGTAGACATTGGTAGATATAAAACATATTTATAATGTTCGTCTTCGGTGATTTCTATCGATTTCCTTAGCAAACAATAATAATAAAAATAACCTTCTTGACGTATCTGCTCCTCATCATTTAGTATTATAGTATAACTCTTGTCTTTCGAAAATATAATTATTTTAATAATATTATTTATTAAAAAATGACGGAAAATATCGATATCGGTTGTTATTTTAAAACCTTCTAATACAAAAGAAAAAGACGGAAAAGTTCCTTTATAGGTTTTCAAAAAATGACTAAAGGAATTTGAAAATGAAAGGGAAGTATCTACCTCTTGTAAAATTTTGAATAATCGGCTCCATTCATAACAAAAATATATATTTTTTCTTTGTTTCGAAGGATATAATAACAAACTTTTTTGTTCGTGATAATTTATATTAGGTAGTTTGGATATGGAATCCATATCGAAAAGAGTCGGAGTAATTATAGAATCATATCGATGATCTTTCGGCATTGCGGAATATTCGAAATAAAATGTAACATTTAATTTTTGAATTGAAGTAGGGGGAAATTGAAAATAAAACCAATTAAATTTAGTCAAAGTAAATCTTTCCAATATTCTAACAAAAGAATAATTAGAAGCTTTATTAATTTGAATATAATCTATATCATTGATAAAAATTTGTAAAAATAAAGTTTCATGATTCGTTGTTTGTTTAATTTCAAACGACAAACCGTAACAAGTATATTTCCCTTTTTTATTATCGTCCAAATAAAAATATCGCAAAACAGTAGACTGTTTCTCTTTCGAAAAACCGTCGAAACAAAATGAAATTTGATCGTAATCGTTCATTTTTTTATCTATTTCTTTCATTATAATATTTGTATCTAGTTTTTTAAATGTTTTAATTTTCAAGTACGAATTTTCTTCATCCAAAATTAAATTATTAAAAATGTACAAGTTTTGATAAATAGGAACTGGATAAAAATTTTGAACGATGGACGAAGAAGAAGGAGTATAAGGACATATATATCTTCTTTCTCTCTTATTTCCATCGACATCGATATAAAAGTAAATTGTATCTTTTAAAATATCATGAATATGTTTTTCAGCAATAATTTTAAATTCAAAACCGCATAAGAACCCCGTAATTTTATCCCATTTAATATCTTGTAATTTTATTTTATCGATGTCAGTATATATTTGTTTCGATAAAGGGGAAAATAAATGATTAATATAATTGCCATCGAGTATAATATATATTTTCATTTCTAACAAAAAATCACTATGATTCATTAAAACAGTACGAGATATAATTGGAATTGGATTTTCTTTTTCTGGAAAATACCACAAGTTATTTTCCCGATGATACATTTGTAAATCAATCGTATCAAGTTTAATAATTTCTGGTGATGATAAAACTTGAAAATAAATTTTTGAATTTTTTTCGAACTTTAGAAATTGAATCGCTACTATTCTACCTTGTCTTTCATCATCAATAAAGTCATCTAATAATATTTCTTGAAATTTTGGAATAGGTAAATATATAACTGTAAGGTTTTCATCGTTAATATTAAAAGGTTGCTTAGATTTTTGATAACAATCTATGTTAAAAATATCGGGTCTAATGATTGGTTGAAATTCATTTTTTTTATCGGCATTTTTATCGGTTAATTTTTCATCATTAGTTTCCAGAGAATTATTTGTTGATATTTTGATAGATGTTTCTTCTTTCAAATTATTTGATGAATGAGAATTATTTGGTGGTATTTTGATAGATATTTCTTTTTGTAAATTTTTTGAAGAATATATTTTTATAAATAAAATTATAATAATAATAATAATAATAATACCAATAAATATTAAAAAATTTCTCATTTTTATTTTTTAATATAGTTGGAATTTATTTGAACATAAGACAACAAAAAAAAACAAAAATAATACATAATCTCTTTATTATCATTCCAAACAAAAATAATTACAATCATCAAATAAATAACTCAAATCTCGTATTGTCTTTTCAAAGTTTAAAGCATAATCAAAACATCCATTGATATCTTCATAGTTTAAATATTCTATAATATTACATCTTAACTCGAAGGGTAAATGATTTAAATAATCGAGATTTTTCAAAAGAGAAAAATTTAAAAAATTTCTCAGAATTGTTTTTTCCAAATTTTTTTCAATTTTGATCTTTTCAAATAGATTATTTCTGACGACGAAACTTAGATAGGGACAGAGATAGTTGGGAGTCGGCGATACGAGATGATACTCATTGTTTTTTTCTTTTAAATCTCGTAAAAGATGTTTTACATATTCGGTGGTTTTCATTCTTAATATTTTATTTCTCGTACATAAAGAATTTAAATAATTACAATATTGAGGTGCTGGTTTAATATAATAAATAGGAAAAGAATAAGGAAATATATTACATTTTTCCAATGAAAAATTTCTTTCTAACGAATGTTCAATATCATTTGAAAATGTTAGAGAAGATAATTCGGAACGAAGCAAGAAATTATTGATAAAAGAATTATTGGTTAGGAATTTATAGACGACAGATTGTAACTCGTTCATGTTTTGTTCTTTACAACACGGTTCAATTTGAATTCCTAATTTTTCAAATGGAATTGGTTCTTTTAATCGTTGAAAAAAGGCGATCGTTCCACAAAAACTTATTCTTATTACACGAAGTTTTAAATTTTTAAAGTATTTTCTTTTTGCAAGTTTTAACAGATAATCTGCAAAAAGCTTGCTATCAGATTTATTAAAAATAACATCTTTATAGGATTTGATTGCCAAAGAAGTGAGCGAATTCAAAATGACTGTGTTGTCAATTGTCTTATCGACATTGTTGATGACGGCACCGTCGTTTAATAATTTCAGTAATTTTAATAATTCATTTTGAGTTATACGGTGAAAATCTATTTCTTTAAGAAACGATAAAGATAATAGATAATCATCGTTCATATGACTATAGTTAATTTTTAAATATTGCATATAATTCTCTCCATTATATACAATATCAAATTTCGAAACCATTTCACATCCAATCAATAATTCTGCATTTCTAATACATACGTTATTTTGACTAGTACTATTAATTTGTTGAATCATTGAAAAAATTTTCTTTGAACCACATTCCTTCGTGTTGATAGATTTTATAGAGACAGTTAACCTTTTTCCTTCCAATAAATGTTTCAAATTAATAAATAATTGCAAATGATTCCAAGTAAGTGAATGAGTATAATTTTGAAATCTAACATATTGTATATTGGGATGTTTTTTACAAGATGTTAAAAATTCCGATACAAATATCTCGTTGATTTGTTCCGGTGCATAAATTAAATATAGTTCAACCAAATTCAAATTTTTGAAATACTCCTTATAAGAAATATGATCCCAACTATGATCACAACCATAATAGTACAAAATTTGAAGTATTCGTAAATGCTTCATATCTGCCAAACACTCTAGTAATCCTTCCGTAAAAAGAGTGCACCAATAAAAACATAACGTAGTTATGTTTAAAGATTTCAAAAAATATAATTTTTCCTCCGTTATATGTATACTTAGAAATTCAAGTTCTACGCTCCAACCTTTTTCTTCCGCTATTTTTAAAAGATCTAAATACGTTTGCTTTTCTTCACGATATTGAATAATTAATTTTTGAATAGAACAATTTTCTTTTAATATTTCAATTTCTTCTAGTGGAAGAAGCCATGGAAAAAGCCAATATTCTACGCAAGTTATCGAACAAGAAGGATTCGATAGATATTTCAATAGATGTGATGGTGTTGATTTAGATAATTTTAAGTAAGTCAGATATTGAAGATCTTTCCATTCTGGTTCTTTAGACATTTTTTTTCCCTGTTACTGTCTTTACAATCAACTGTGAAAAAAAAATGAAAAAAAAAAGAAATATTATTGTTTTATTTTTAAAATAATAATAGAATAAATAATAATACAATATTTAAATAAAAGCATCTGTGTTATAGCTAATCTTAAACTAAATCACAATACAAATAACAATATATTTTAGGTTTGAAACCACATTAACTCTATTTGATTTATATTTCTTTAAGAAACGAGAAATAACAGGGGATAATCATCAATACTGTACTCATAATCGCATAGAATTCTCAAACCACATCATTGTTCATTTCCATTATATAAAATATCCAAATCGCGAAACATTTTGAGAAAAACAAAAGTTTTTACATTCGTAACATATACGTTTTCGTTATCGTTATTAACTCGTTTAATCATTAAAAATAATTTGTGTATATTTTGTTCAAACACGACTTTTTATTTCAGTTAATGATAAATCACTCACTAAAATAATCCGAGAGAGTTTCAAATTAATAAAGTATCCTAAGTGTTCTAAAGTAAAAAAATTATTGTCGAGTCTAACTTAGTTGAAAGATAAGAAAAAAAATACACACTTGTTATTGCTTATGAAGATTTTTTTAGATAGTATGGATCGTCAGCCTCCTCTCGGTAGCTTTACAATCTATTTTCTAGATTTCTATTAATAAAAAAAATGAAATTAATGTATAAGATATTTATAATTTTTTATATACATTATTTTATTTTAATTACTAATTTATTTAGTATTCGTAAAAAGAAAAATATATTATACCTGTGATACTTTTTAACGTGTCGCACTTTTTGCTGAAATTTTGGCTTTTTTCCAACTCAGGACAGCTCCGCTGAGAGAGGGTCCAGTTTTTTTCTGAGTAAAACCTCCAGTCTTAGTGGTGACGTTACTTCTGGGTGGAAAAAGGATGGAGGATGCAACGAAACAAACTATCATTGCCTCTATGCAGCTGGTATTTATAGAATTTCACTTCTCTAGATAGATTGTTCTGATAATACAAAAAAAAAGGAAATTGATTAAAGATGATCTTTAAACTATAGATGATCTTTAAACTTTAGAACCTTAAATCTTTTTTTTTTTAACCTTCCTTTTTATAAATCTTCTCTTTTTTTTAAAAAAAAAAGTAATCTTGAAATAAATTAAATTAAAATGTCTCAAATGAAAGAATTAAATTATTTATTTTGGAAAAAAGAATACGAAACTCTTTTTGAATATATAACGGAAAAGATAGAATCATCTTCTATCGATGAAGATTTGCTCATTGATTTTTTAAAAAAAAATATCGTGGAAAAAGATATATCGGTAATTAATATCGATGAAAATTTAAATTTTTTAGCTAGAATTATCAGAGCGGTACTTAAAAATGATTTTTATACCGAAAATTTAGCAGAATTTTTTATTTTTCAAATTTATAACTTTTATCATAGCTTAGGATACAAGTTATTAGTAAAACTAAGCTTTGAATTAAACTATTTTTATTATTTAGAAATTATAGATGTTTTAAATGGTTCAGAACGTTCGGAAATAATTGCCCAAGTTCTTAAAGAAGAAGGACACTTGTGTGAATTGAAAATAAACGAAAAGAGATTTCCGAGATTATATCGCGATTGTAATAATATTATGGATGAATTCGATTATATGAAGAATATCGATGAATTGGCACATAAAATTGATATTCTTTGGAATCGTCGAGCTAAACCTTTATTTTTTCAAGAAAAATTAAAGACTGCTATTACGGTAGATTATCTCGAGGGTGTTTTAAATTTACTAAAAATGAAAAATCACAAATTGAAATTTAAAGATTTAGTAAACGAAGATTTTGATTCTGTACAAGCGTGTATCGAAGCAAATTCTATCGAAATATGTTATTCATTGATGGAATTGATTTTCAAAAAATTTAATAATGATTTATTAGCAGAGGAAAAAGGTCACCATCTTTACAAATGGTTGGAATTATGTTTAAAATATACACGTTCCGATATTTTTCAATATTATTATATCAATTTAACAAAATATAATATTCGATTAAATTGCAAAGAACAATACAATATTCGTAAGTATTGGAAAGATTATCGAGATATTGTTAATGAAGATAACGAAATAATTATTATCGATCCGGAAAATATCCAAATGAATATTAAACCACCTTCCAATCATAAAATTGATTATCAAAAAATATATTATTTAATAAATAGAGAAAATCAAAATGTACTACTCGATTTATTATAATCTTAAAAAAAAAGAAAAAAAAAGAAAATGAATTATTATCGAAAATTCATAGATACTCTAAAAAATATTTATTCTCGTAATATTCTAAATACGATCATTAAAATATTATCTAGAAATATTTATAAAAATGAAGAAATTATTCGTTATATTTTTACTAATTATTTATTATCTGAAATAGATGAAAACTTTGTCGTGGTTTTTGAAAATGAATTAAAAGAAATTATTAATTATTGTATTAATTATCAATACTTGTCGATAATAAAATTAATCAACGATAATATTTTAATACCGTTTATCAATGAACCGAAAGTTTTAAATAATTACTATTGTTTAATTTTAAGAACGTGTATCGAAAAAAATTGTTTATCAATTTATAAATGGCTTATCTATTCTTGTGAGAATTTTAACAAAGAAAATCTACATTTCGAAGAGAACGATTACAGTATTCTTACTTTACAGAAACGTATAAAAAAATTAAATGATATTCTCATCGATGATTACGATGATAGTAATATAATTTCGTTAAAACGATACGTCGAAAATAATGATTTAGAATTGATAAATGATTTAATTAAAAATAATTTTCTTAATATTAATACTAATAAACTAGAGAATGAATTCGATTCTAATTCAATATGGAATCGTCAAAAAGTAAATATCGATTCAAATATTAGAGAAACATACCTACAATGTTTACTAGAGTTTTTCGATGAATATTTCAATCAGGCTATTATCAACGATAACGTAAAGTTGTTTCATGATTTAAAGAAACTATTTATCAAATATTGTAAAAAGGTTATCCCTCGAGAAGAAAGTGACGATTTCATTTTCGTTCAATTTCTAATTAAGAAAAAAAGTAAAAGATGTTTTAAAAATTTGATCGAATTTACCATTGCGTGTAATGCGATCGAAATACATAAAGAATTGATTACTCTTATCGAAAAAGAAACGAATTATATCGAAGAGAATTTCAAATGTTGGATTAAAATTTGTATTATTTTTGGACGTTCGCAACTGCTGAAAGAATTGTTACAAAGTTTTAAATCGTTTAAACTCGAAGAAATTAATTTTAATAATTTTCCAATTTTATATAAATTTGATACTTATTATCGGGAGCTTAATAAGTGTACTTATGATAAAATATGTTTCGAAGATATAGAATATATTTTAAAACCTTATTATAGTATTATTTCAACGAATAATAAATACGTTCCTTATCCATCCATTAATTTTGCCGATCATAAACAAATATACGAAATAATAAAAGAAAATGAATTATATTAACTATTGTAGATCCTTTATCTGTGTTTTTCCTGTATCCTGAAGTTTTAATTTAAGTGTAATATATTTAATACTTTATATAATATTTAATAAATAGATGAAAGTAAGAAAATAATTTTTTCCTAAACAATCAAATTGAATTCCTTTTAAAAGTAGGTTTCAAAAAAAAAGAACAGCTAGTAGTTTTTTTTTTCAACACAGTTATTATTTGAACACAGTTATTATTTGTCAGGCTCATAATTGATTTCTACTTGAATTAATTTCATATAAACAAAAGTTATATTTTTATAGTAGATGATAGAGATGACTATTCATTAATTTTCACCCCTAAACATTTTATGCTACAAATTTTCAATTTTATAGATAATTCTTTCAAAGGGATTTTGATATCCTAACCTGCAATAATAATAATGCCAAAAAGATAAAAAGCATCTTACAAACGATAAAGCAGCAATGTCATTGTCAGAACGAATGTCAATTGTGGTTACGTCAAATTTTTTTCCAACAATTAAAAAGATTTTCATTCTTTACAAGAAGTATTAAATTTAATTTGTGACATGTCAGACTTAAGCCGATACTATGATATAATTGATTTAAAAAAATGAAATGATTAATGGATTATATACAAAAAATATTATACGTAATTAAAAATAAACAAACAATATACAATGTTGTAATTATCATAAGTATTAAAAAATAAAACACATTCAACTTTTTAATTGTTATCAAAAAAGTATATGGAAAAGTATATGGATTTTTAGAAGTATATAGATTTCCTAGTTTAATGTACGTGGAATTTCAGAGCGGGTAAAATGAAATATAGAGAAAGATTCAAGAAATTACAATTTTGGTACTTTATTTCCAAAATAGGCAAATATAAAAAATGCTATATATATTATCTTTTTAAAAAATTATTAAATATATTATATCCCGATTCTAATCTCCATAAAACTTTTCTAAGAACCCAAGTACTACTTATTTTTTTTTTACCAAGTTACTCGCAACTATGGATGTAGAATTATCGATGTTCGATATCTCTTCTGGAAATTTAAAGTTTAACGAAGATATTTATTTGTTCGTAGGCAACCGGAAATTGAATGTCTTCGATGTAACGGAAGAAGATTTTATTTGGCTCGATACAATGTTAGATGCCAGCGATCATAACGTTGAAACGATCAATAAAAATGAAAGAAATCCAAAATACACGAAGACTTTCAAATTCGATATCGATGTACAAAATGTGTTATATTACATAGACGTAGAAAGTTATGCCAATCCGTATAAATTAAATTACTATAAAAAAGGAAATTTTTTAAAAAATCGCATAGACACGGAGAAACCTCATTTGAGCGGTGTATTGATTTTTCTTTTACCCACGCAGTGTCAGGGAGGTGAATTATTCTTTCCCCAATTCAATTTACCTATGCCATCGAATAGAAATACCGAGAGACAAAAGGAAATTTCATTCGCATATTTCAAACACGATCTGGAATATCATATAAATGAAGTGACTGAAGGAAATCGAATTACTTTAATTTACGAAACTTTTACACAAAATACGTTGCCTAAGCCGTACAATCTCAAGCTTAATAAATTGGACAAATGTAACGGTACTTCCATATTTCAAAAAGTGGTAGATTTTTGTAAAGGCAAACGTAATATATTAGTCGGTAATAAGGGATATCGTTATAACATCATGGACAAACTAATTAACTATTTAAAAGAAAATTACGATATTGAAAGTGTAGTCAAAGTTATTTCAGAAAAATCCACAATTAATAAAAATCTAGAATACGTTTATACTAAACGAATACTACCGCGTTTTACTGAAAATGATTATTATGAATTCAAAAATTTATGCGATAAAAAATATAAAGTGGAACATGTTTTATTCGAAAAATATTGTTTAGAATTTAAAAGCTTCGAATATGTTAGGAAATACGGTTACAATTGTCAAGAAAAGAAGAGAATTGATTTCTGTAGCGGTTATTTGATTAATCCGTATACTGAGTATAAAAGAAGTTTTGAAACGGATGAAAATAAAAACGAAGAAAATAAAGGTACCAAAAAAATGTTACTAGAAACGAGTAGTGAAGAAGAAATGAGTAGTGAAGAAGAAACGAGTAGTGAAGAATAAGCGAATTGCACCCCCCCCCCCCAAAAAAAAAAAAAAAAAAAATGTTTTATAGATTGAATCTTGATTGAATATTTATTTATTTAGGATCTCTGTTAAACTTTTGAAAAGTAAATAAACTAAATATTACTTTAATTATTTTTTTTATTTTATTCTTTCAATTAACAATACACATTCTTCATTTATTATCGATATAATAATATTTTGAAAAATTATATTTACTATATTTTAAATAATCTCTAGATCTATATAAAATATTTCTCATTAAACATTTGTTACTAAATTCAATAACAGCCGTATTTTTTCTATATGAAATTAAATAAATATCACTAAAAAGATCCAAGTGAATATGAAAATAATGCCAAATAATTCTTTGAAACTCGAATGTTATTTGCATTCTTAAATATAAATTATGATAACTGTGATAATTATTGATAACTCCATTAAAATCCAAATTGTGAACTCTTAAACGATTATTTGAAATTTTTTGTTTCGCTGGTACCGACGACGTTTTATTGGCTGGTTTGGCTGGTGCTGATTCTTCTTCTTCTTCGAAATTATAATAATAATTTCCATATTCATAATCATCATATATATATTTTCCTCGATATTCTTCCATTTTTTCTGTTTTCAATATTATTAAAAAATTTTACTTTCTTTTTCCTACTTATATACTACTTACAAGTTGATTCGAAACATTATATTAAGAAGAGTTTTTTTTTTAATCTATAGAAGAAAACAAGTGTAAAAGTAGTTTTAGGTAGGAATAGTGCAATGAGGTTCTATTAAATAATTTACATCAATTAATGATCCATCATCAATTTTTGTAACTAATTTTTCATTACGTTGTAACTTTTATATTATCTGACATTATTATTGTTTATGTGGCACAAATACTCAAGAATTTAATTTGTTGCACAAACGAATTAGTTCTTCTTTTTGTATTTTGATGATTTCACGATTCCTCAAATATTGTAAAAATAATATCTATGTTAAAAAAAAAATTAAAAAAAAAATTAAATATACAGAAATGAAATGAAATATAATAAAGATACTACTAAAATTGATTGAAATTATTTCAAAGAAAAAAAAGAAGAATAATACTTACTTACTCAAGTAAATAAATTATGATAGTTTTTTTTTATCTTCTTCTATTCGTCAAAAGCTAGCTTCTCTACAGACCAGGGAAGGTGGAAAAAGAATTCAATTGTCAAACAGTTAGTTTCTTATTTTTTTTTATTCTATTTTGTTTAAAAGATCTAGTACTTACCAATCCCATCACCTGTGACTCTCATTTTTTAAGATGTTATGAAGTAAGTCGATTGTTACAATTTCTATATTTTTTTTTTAAGTACAAACTATTTTGAGAAAAGGAAATGTATTGAAACAAACTATCTTATTATTTTTATTATTTTTTTCTTCTACAGAAATTTAAAAAAAGAAATCCAAATTATCAGATTGTAAGATGTCATTATAGCTCATTACATTTTATCCATATACAAAAGAAGGAATATCACGAAGATCATTGTTACTATAACCCTAATGGCAAAGGTAAAAAACCTATTGATTCATTCCAAGATTATAATAATATTTAATTTATTATTAATATTTTTTTTCTTTCATTATTTTTTAATATTAATTTATCTCTTTTTCTTTAATATTTTTCTTTTAGATCCTTTTGATGATGGATTTCGTATAAAAACTAATTTGGATAAACGCAAGTTCTTTGGATGAACCACTAAAATTTGAAGTTGAGAAATATATCTAACAATATTAAATAGCAAATTATACTTGAGAAACAGTAAAAAAAGAAAATTGTCTATTTAAAAGTTTTTGACACTGATTATTGTTATCTTGAAAGTTCAAACAGTCGTTATTATAAAATAAAATAATAAAAATTCTTAACAAAAATATAGTGGTATAAATATTAAATAAATAATTGATTTATTGAAGTACATCATGTCTTTCTCTCCGTTCACATTAGAATTTTATGCCAAGATTAGAATAACGGAAGAAATAGAAAAAGCCGATCATTTTTTTCATTTAGGCTTACCTAGAACTATAGAAGAAAATATGGCCAAGAACTTTGATATTTATAAGAGTTATATTTGGACCAAACGCTCGAAGAAAATGACGGATGATGAAAAGGAAATACACAAAGTAAGATTATATTTTCACAATTGGAGTGATCCAACAGCTCTCACTATGTATCAGTTAATTTACTTGTTTAGCCATAGTCCTGTAATCCAATCACCATTTCCGATTTCATTCTATTTCAGACTTCACACGTTAAAATATAATATCAGATTAGCTGAAATCGAGTGGAGCGTCTGCGATAAATGTTTGGAAAGACTCTATCGAGAAAGACCCCTGAATAGATCTTACGTTACAGAGTCAACAGTTCCAAATCGCTGTACTGAAACAATTATTTATTTTAAAAAACGCAGACTATTATCATTTATGTTACAGAAGTCTAGTTGGTGCGATATATGCCTCGTTATGCCTTTGTTTTATATTGTCTTTCTACCCTTGACACGTTTAAAATTTAATTAATTTATAATCATCTTTAAGAGTTTGAAAATGGAAAAAAAAAAAGAAAACTAAAATTTATACAATCAAAAAATTAAAAAAAAATATATGTAAAATATATGGCTCTATGTAAAAAAATATCATTAAAATATAATGTACAATAAATAAAGAAAAATAAAATATAAATATCATAGTGTCATATTTTATTAATAAACTCAGGAAAAGAAGATACCAACGAGAAAGTAAGATGATTTTTCCTTTTTTAACCAATCCTTTTAAACTGATTTAATTATTTTTAAAAAAATATTAAATTAAATTTCATTAAAGTACAGTAATAATGTAAGTGTTGATGTTTGTGAGAAAGTTTAAATTAATTTAACAAAATTATTAAATGAAGATAAAATAATAATTTAAAAAAAAAATAATATAGAATTTAAATTATTCTTTAAAGTTATTGCAACTTAATTTTTTTTTTAAAAAACATACTAGTAATTTATTCAATATTAATTTTAAATCGTAGTTACTTTTTTGAAAAATAAAATTAAATATTAAGATTTTAATTTTAAATCGTAGTTAGTAGTTTTTTGAATATTTTAAATATCTTACTACTTTCAAGATGTAGAAAACATCTAATTAATTTTCTTTATAGGAAGAAAGCGTCAAAAAGAGAAAAAAAAACTACATAAGAAAAAAAATCAGGGTGAAAATATTTTTTAAATTCGTATTAAAAAATTCGTATTATTATAAAATAACAAGTTTTTCATATTAATGCTTCATTGAAGCAAAATGACCTAATAATATTTTTAATTACGTTTTTTTTTATAGATAATGTCCTTGACACAGTGCTTACTCAGATTGAGGTTGTCAACGAAACGACACCTGTACACTTTGTTGTGAATTCACCTGTAAACTTTGCCGAGGATATAGCGATTCCACAAATGCTTCAATTTTGTGTGGATTCACTTGTAAACTTTGCCGAGGATATAGCGATTCCACAAATGCATTGAAGAAATTAAATGAAGAAAAAATAGATGAAATAAGATATAAACTATAAAATAATAACTGTAGAACTCTATAATACTTTATTTGTATTCTATTATACAATTTTAAAAGAATTTCAATTTCTTTTAATTATTTTTCTAATGTTTGAAAAAATATATACTTTGGTATTTATTATTTTTCTAATGTTTGAAAAAAAATATACTTTGGTATTTTTTGGTATTTGGTAAAAATACCAAGTGATGTATTTTTTTAAAAAAAATATCAAGTGATGTATAATACCAAGTGACTGTATTTTTTAAAAAAAATACCAAGTGATGACAAGTGATGTATTTTTTAAAAAAAATACCAAGTGATGTATTTTTAAATAAAAATACATCGGTATTTTTAAAAAAAAAATACCAAGTGATGATTGGTATTTTTTTTTAAAAATACCAAGTGACTGAAGTGACTGTATTTTTTTAAAAAAAAAAAATACTTTTGAAAAAAAATACCAAGTGATACCAAGTGAAGTGATGTATATTCAAGTGATGGTATTTTTTTTTTACCAAGGAGTGTATTTTTTTTTAAAAAAAAAAACCAAGTGATGCTATAAGTAAACAAACCCTTCTAATAAACATACACATTAAGCATATGTTAAAGCCGTCCAAATTAGATGTAGTGTAATTAATTGATTTAGATTTTTAACCATCATATACTTTTCTATTTCAGATAATATGAAATTGCAAACTAATAATTCAAATAATGATTCTCTTAATAATGGAAATAGTACTCCTGAAACAAATAGGGTTTCTCCGAGTTATAGAATAAGCTTTAGTACAAGATATATGAGGAGTAAGATATTTTTTTTCTTATAATAATCTATTACTATAATTAATATTAATGTAATATTTAGAGTAAATCTAAATTCTAATAAAAATCTTAATTTAGAACTACAAAAAAAGGAGCAACGAAAAGAGCGTCAAAAACTAAGAAAGGAAAAAATGATGATTCAAGGTAAAAATTCTAAATTCTAGTAATTCTTTTTACTCTATATTTTATCCTCAATAATCTTTTAGTCCTTACATCTTATTTATCCTCAATAATCTTTTAGTCCTTACATCAGTTTAAGTTTAGTGATTTGCATCTATTAACTTAGAGTTGAAGAAGAAACGAGTATGAATGAATTTTTAAGAAACGAGTATGAATTTTTAAAGTATCTTTAATATATTATAATATGGTTGAAAACTGAAATAGAATATGAAAGAACGAAGAAGTATCATGGTTGTTTATTTTCTGCCCTCTACTCTAATCTCCAATTGCAGACAGAGAAATTTCTGTTCATAGCTTTATTTATCTTTTTAGATGAGATGATCCTGCAAGATGAAGATCCTGCAGTAGCTCCTGCAAGATGAAGATCCTGCAGTAGCTGATAGTAGCTCCTGCAAGATGAAGATCCTGCAGTAGCTGATTCCACAGTGCTGATAAAATAATAATCTCAATTGATAAATGTTAGACTATATTATAAATAAACTCTATTATAATTTGAAACTTTATTTTTCTTTTGTTTTGTTTTTCTTTTTAATTTTGTTTTTCTTTTTAATTTGAAACTTTATTTTTCCTTTATGTTTCATATTCAAAATAATATGTTTTATATTCAAATAATTCATATACAAAAAAATCATACGAACAACACCTTCCACAAAGGTGTTTGACATTTTCTTAAGGGACTTCTATTTTTAATTTAAAGAATTTGATATTTAAAATTATAATTATTATAATTATTTTTAATTATACAATAAAGACACAATTTGCTTTCAGATTAATTCGGAGAATGAGATTTAATATTTTTTTCATTAATCAAGAATGAAAGTTAAGTGGTTTTTTAATCTAGCGAAACCACAAAAAGATTCACATCTCTCTGATTATAATTAACTGATTAACACTGGTTTTATTTTTGTATAATTTTGATTGTAAATTTTGTAAATTTGAAAATCATACTAGTAATCGGAATATATTATTTTAATTTGATATTGATAAATAGTGAAATTTAATTAAGATTCAAATAGTGAATTTATAGATTACTAGTAGATGATAATACTGATAGTTATGGATAAATACTATCAAAAATATCAAAAAATTTATAATTAGATAGTGAATATTCACTAGTATGATTTTCAAATTTACACACATCATTGATTCATAATTCCGAACTGATTATTTCGTCGTAAGCTTTAATTCCAAAAGATATTTGAAAGTATGTCATCAAAAAATATAATCAAGAATGAAAGTATGTCATCAAAAATATAATTTTCATCAAAAAATATAATCAAGAATGAAAGTATGTCATCAAAAATATAATCAAGAATGAAAGTTAGAGTTAGTTTCTTGATTAACTTGATTAACGAATTTCCACTGTTCCTATCTACTATCTAGCGAAACCACAAAAAAGATTAACAAAATTATACAAAAAAAACCAGTGTTAACTGAATGTAAATATATTACATATATTTGTGAAACTACAGCATCTCTAAGCATAAACATAAATAAAATACATAGGTGAATTTAAATTTTATTTCAAAATCTTAAAATCAAATTATACTTTATCTGTTAATTCACGCGGTATACCCAATGTCTATTATAATGGACAAAATATAAATCAAAAACTAAATACAATTTCATCAAAATGATAATTATTATGTTTTTATGACTTCAATATTAGTTTAAATTTAAAAAATCATGACCCCCCACTTTCTTAGTTTAGTGGTTAACGAAAATCATGACCCCCACTTTCTTAGTTTAGTGGTTAACGAGATTCCCATCTACTATCTAGCGAAACCACAAACTTTGAATCAGATATTGATAAATAGTGAAATTTATTCAGATTCAAATAGTGAATTTATAGATTACTAGTAGATGATAATACTGATTATCAAAAATATCAAAAAAAAAATTTATAATTAGATAGTGAATATTTATTCACTAGTATGATTTTCAAATTTACACACATCATTAATTCAAATTAACTACTCACGATATGTAATAAAAAAATGTTCAATGATTTCAAATACTGCTGTATATTGTGGTAAGCTTTAATTCCGAACTGATTACAAAAAATGTGATATCGGCTTTGATAGAAAACTTATTGTGGTAAGCTTTAATTCCAAAAGCTATTTGAAAGTATGTCATACTTAGAAATGTAATTATAATTTCTACTATTTAAATCTAATTAAATTTCAATCCAATTCTACATTTTTTTAATAATTTGTGTTTTATACACACAAAAATAATAAAAATTATAATCTCTTTCTTCTTGTGTTTCATACACAAAATAACAATTAATTAATTAATAATGTTGTAATAATGTTTAACAAACTTTATTTATCATCTTCTTAATATACAAAATACAAATTATTTTTAGCAACTTTATTTATCATCTTCTTAATATACAAAATATATACTAGTTATAACTGAATATAATAAATCTTAATAACTTCAAAGAATCTCATTCTCAATTAATAACTGATGCAGACATAATTAATATTTCAAATTTAATTATTATAAAAGAATCTGATTTAAATAAAAGAACTGATCTAGAAATAGATATTTATCTAATTGTTTGTAAATTTTTAAATTTTAAATTTCTTAATGTCCGCTCCGTGCCAATTGCCACAGAACCTGCGCCGCTTCGTAGCTGGTGGCTTCGAGACCACTGGTGGCTTCGAGACCACTGGTGGCTTC
>JAFIDM010088292.1:86801-98420 GCA_023159025.1 Thereuonema tuberculata
TTGAAAATCCCAATTGCATAAAAATTTATATCGTAATAAATATAAAATCGTGTAAAAAAAAAGAATTATTATTTGTTTTTTTTTGTCATTTATTTTATTAGCAGCTCTTTCTATACATTCATGATAGGATAATTGCGTAATAGCGTACCATTTAGTTTGATAACCAGTTTCATCATTACTTCTATATATTTTAAGGGTATCGTCTTCTTTTTTGTAAATTAAATCGTAATAACACGATAATTTTTTATTGTAATCATCATCATATTCTTTTTTATAATCTATAATATTATTTATATTTTGAAAATAAAATAAATAAGGATAAAGAAAAGGTGTCGTTGAATATATTTTATTTCCCAATAAAGAAACGAATTGATTGAAATAATAATCTTGTTGTTGTTTTTTTCCTTCAAAGTTTATGTGTTTTAATTTTAAAGAACGATTAAAATCGAATAAACATTTTTTTATCTCCGTAGACGAATATTGTCCGCTTAATAAATTAACTAAAGTTGTACACGGTGTAACTTTTATATCGCTGTTAAAACCGAGTGTAGAACTATTATCTCGCAGTACTTCTTTCCATTCGATATGAAATTCAATTTTTTGAAAGGGAATTGGTAATGATATTCTTCTTTTTTCTAAATTTGTCGAATAAAATGGAATATGATATTTCATTGTTAACTTTTTTTTTAAAAAAAAAACTAATTCGAAAAAAAACATTATTTAAATTAAATTAAAAAAAAAACAATATTTAAAACAATTTTTAAAATACAAATAATTACACAAATATTTTCACATTAGTAAGTTTTTTAAATTAAAAAAAAAATTAAAAAAATGGCAACTCCAATGAAATCAGACTTTGATTTCACAAAAGTGACTATGATCGATACAGGTTTCGATATTTTAAAAGATATAAATAGTTTAGAACAGTCATCATTAAATATAACAGAAGCAAAAAATAAATTAAACGAAATAAAAAAGATTAAAGATTCTATTGAACTGAAAAATCAATGGTATCTTAAAAAATTGAAAGAGATTTATGATGATAAACTTCAAGAAGAAAAAGCCAAACATCAAGAACTCGTTAAACACTATGATGAATATGAAAAATTTGTTTCAGAAATGAACGAAGAAATAGAAAATAAATTAACGGAATATTATGAAATTGAAAATTTATTAAAAAAGAGTACAAAAAGAACAAGAGGCATTAGTGATGATTATGATGATGATGATTTTAAATCGAATGACTTTTGTCAGGAAACATCTCGCGAATTACATTTTAAATCGTTACGTTATTCTAGAGACGACGCAAACTGGAAGTGTGTGCTTCCTCACATTATTACGGAATATATGCGCGAGACGGAAGAGACATTTAATAAACACGGAAAAACGAGATCTAAATCTTGGCCCAGTATCTGCGTTGCTTGTCTAATGGTAAAGTTTGGTATTAATGAAACGTCCGAAGAACATTTGTTTCCAGACATGACGTGTTTTTCTCGACACGGCACGTTGACCGATTGTTATTATCGTGCCGTTAAGGTTTGGGATATTAAAAATAATAATAGAGTACTATTTGATAAACATACGCTTATTTTTCCTTCTGGACAAATTTTAGCCGATGTATTTTTGTCGAGTTCTTCTTTTTTATATCATAATAGCAGTATTCCACCAAAGATAAGTCTATTTTGATAAAAACGACGAAACAACGAAAGTAGATACGGTAGATTTAACTATAAATCCGAATTTATACGCTTATTTTTTTAATTTATATCAGTATTCTAAAAATAGTATTCACATCCCTAGTGATTTTGTAGAAAAAATGAACTATCAAAATGTAAGTTTCAAAGAGATTTGTGAAAACTTGACGAATAACAATAACAACTGTCTGGATATACTGAGAGAATTAGAAATTTTTCTTATGGGACACATGATTTTACCGACGGTGCCGGAAAGTAATTACGTAAAAACTAATACTTATTTAAGACCCGCAGATACTGAGGAAAAATGTTTTCATTTTAATGTTTGTAATAAATTTATTTTGGAAGAAGAAGTAGAATTGATTACAACTACCGAACATCCTCGTCATCAATTATGTCTATCGAAAGAGCACCACGATAACCATAAAATACCGATAAACGATTCATTATCCGATAAAGTAATTGTTGGCGGCCAAAAAAATAAGTTCTTACAATTGACTTTCAATTTTATGAAATCGATACGTAACAACATCATAGAAAGAGGACCAAATTTAAAAAATTATCTTCGTTTAAATCGAGAAAAATTTCAGGGAAAATATCGGGAAAAATATTATAGCTATTCGACATATCATCTTGCCTATTATACTCTACCTCATCATATTATTAATAACAATAAAAAATGGATTCATTTTATTGAAAACTATAACGATATTTATACAGATGAGAATGAAAACGAAGAAGAAACTATAAACAATGATAACAATGAAGGAAACGAAATACATAATTATCCGCTAGACGAAACGAAATTGCAAACTAGTGAAAGAGAGATATTCAAAGACATGTGTCCTTGTCCATCGGATCAACAAGTTAAATCAATTTATTATAAGCCACCAATAAACTATACTTTAAATCTCAATCTCAAAAATGATTCCACAGTCATTTATTGGGCTCCAAATGCCGAAATTTTAGAAGGAATAGGTTTAATTTCAACCGAAAATATTTGTCGGAACGATTTATTAATTGGAGATTATAAAGTATATTACAAAGATTTTCAGAATTATAAAATCGATTCTGTACCAATACAAATTAATTTTAATACTGCGATAAATTCTTCCATTTTAAACAGTAATAATGAATTGAATAATTACGGTAATAGAGCACCCGCTAGAGTAAAACGTTAAATGTTTTTTTTTTAAAATATTTCTTTTTGTTCCATTCTCAAAATTCGCGCCACAATTATATACTTTTATCATAGCATTCGGTTTCGTTTTTTATATTTTTTTTTTAATAATATCTTTTAAAATTAATAATTAAACGATTCGATGTCTGAAAAATCCACAATGTTACCTCAGTAATCACCCTTTCTTTTTACAAAAATTTAAAAAAATTAAATTAATAAGAAGAAATAAAAAAAAAAACAATAAAAAAAAAAATAAACAAATAAAACACAATTTTATTTAAACAAATTGCAAATTAAAATAATTAAGACAAATAAAAAAATTATAAAATAATGACACAACCTGGACAACTTGGAGATGGAAATCCACAACTTAATAATGGGACAGAAGATATGGAGATAGAAAGTGGTGATCGTGATCTTTTAAATGAGTTAAATGATATAATAAAGCGAGATGTGCCTTTTCTGGAGACTGAAATTGCAAATCTTTTAAATCGAATATGTCCAAAAATTCAAAAATTCCAAAAAGAATTAGAAGAATCTAAAAAAGAAATAAATTTAAAAAAAGAAGAATTAGAAGAATCTAAAAAAGAAATAAATTTAAAAAAAGAAAATTATAAAATGAAACAGAAACTAGAAAAAGCTATATCTGACCAATATGGTGAAATAATAGACATTGTAAGAAACTTTATGGCGGAAGAAACATCTTATAAGCAAAATACAAAAGAAATTGTGGATAAATTTTTAAAGGAGGGAACTCTAATTGAACACCAAGAAGAAATAAAAAATAATCTACAAGAGGCAAAAAATACATATCTAGATAATGTACAAAAAGCAGGTTTTCATGACTTACCAAATAAACTACCAAAAATATTAGATCTTGAACAAAAAATGGATAAAGTATCTGATGATACGCCTACAGTTGCTAAAAAACAAAGACTTGAACCTGATAATGATAATAGAGTGAAAGAAATAAGAGTTGTCTGTATTGATAATGATAAAAACAAATCGGATGATGAAAATGATTATTGTCACGAAATGTCTCGCGAATTACATTTTAAATCGCTGCGTTATTCTAGAGATGATGCAAATTGGAAGTGTGTGCTTCCTCATATAATCACGGAATATATGCGTGAAACGGAAGACACTTTTAATAAACATGGAAAAACCAGATCTAAATCTTGGCCCAGTATTTGCGTCGCTTGTCTAATAGTAAAATTTGGTATTAACGAAGCATCTGAAGAACATTTTTTCTCAGACATGACGTGTTTTTCTCGTCACGGCACGTTGACCGATTGTTATTATCGTGCCGTTAGAGTTTGGGGTGGGGATAATAATAACAGAGTAGTATTTGATAAAAACACGCTTATTTTTCCCTGTGGACAAATTTTAACCGATGTGTTTTTTTCGAATTCTTCGTTTTTATATAATAATAGCAGCGTTCCGCCGAAGATTAGAGTCTATTTCGATAATAACGACAAAATAAAAAACCCAGTAACAACAGCCGGTCAAGAAACACCCATAAAAACAAAAGTAAAAACGATAGATTTAACGATAAATCCGAATCTATACGCTTATTTTTTCAATTTATATCAGTATTCAAAAAATAGTATCCACATTCCTAGCGATTTTGTAGAAAAAATGAATAATCAAAACGTAAATTTCAAAGAGATATGTGAAAACTTGACAAATAACAGTAATAACTGTCTCGATATATTGAGAGAATTAGAAATTTTTCTTATGGGTCACATGATTCTACCGACGGTAACGGAAAGTAGTTACGTAAAAACCAATACTTTTTTAAGACCCGCGGATACTGAGGAAAAACGTTTTCATTTTAATCTTTGCAATAAAATAAAATCGAAAAACAAAGAAGAAGAATTGATTACAACTACGGAACATCCACGTTATCAATTATGTCTATCGAAAGAGTACCACGATAAACATAAAACACCGGTAAATGATTTAACATCCGATAAAGTAATTGTCGGCGGTCAAAAAAATTATTTCTTGCAATTGACTTCCAATTTTATGAAATCGATACGTAACATCATCATAGAAAAGGGACCAAATTTAAAATATTATCTTCGTTTAAATCAAAAAAAATATAATAGTTATTCGACGTATCATCTAGCCTTTTATACTCTACCCCATCATATTATTAATAACAATAATAAAACTTGGAAATCTGTTAAAAAATATAACAATATTTATACGGAAGAAAAAGAAAACGAAGTGACTGCAACTTCTGTATCTAAGAAAACTAAACATGATTATTGGCAACATGAAAAGCTATTCAAACCTAGCGATAGAGCTACATCGTGTCCTTGCCCACCGGATCATCAAGTTAAATCAATTTATTACGAGCCGCAAAAAAATTATATTATAAAAAATCTCGATATCGAAAATGATAAAACGCTCATTTATTGGGCTCCAAACGCCGAAATTTTAGAAGGAATAGGTTTAATTTCAACCGAAAATATTTGTCGTAACGATTTATTGATTGGAAACTATAATGTATATTATAGAGATTTTCAGAATTATAAGATCGATTCTATACCGATACAAATTAATTATAATACTGCGATAAATTCTTCTATTTTAAACAGTAACAATGAATTGATTAATTACGCTAATAGAGCACCCGCCAGAGTGAAGTAATCCCTCCACCCTTATTTTCCAGACGAACCAAAACCTTTCTCACCGCGTTCGGTTTCGTTTAATATCGCTTTTGCAATAAATTGAATTTTATATTTTTTGTGAATTAATAATTGAGCGATTCGATCACCCGTTTTTATTTCGTAATCTGTTAATCCATAATTTAAGAGTACAACTTTAATACTTCCTCGGTAATCGTAATCGATGATACCTCTTATTACAAATATATGATTTTTCATCATACCGCTTCGATTTTCAGTAGTAAAATAAATGTCTCGATCCGTAGATTCTAAACAAATTCCGGTATCGATTATACAATCTTTTTTCGATTTAATTATCTTATTCTCTATAGAACAAAGATCGTATCCAGCCGATTCTGAAGATCCTTGGAAAAAATTATTATTATTATTTTTATAATTTGTATCTTGATATTTATAAAATACTTTTATTTCTGGATTCATTTTAACGGGTTTTTTTTTTATTTATTTATTTTTATTTACTTTTTCTTTTCTATTTATATAGAGAGAAAGAAAGAGAGAGAATAGGGAAAAAAAAGGGGGGGGGGTATCTATAAAATTTTATCTGTAAATTTTACGATCGGTAAAAATTGCTCGCTTATTTTTTAAATGTTCTCCTTTAAATGGATTTAAATCGGATGATAGTAATAAATAAGTTGACAAATTTGAAGTTTTTTCTTCTTTATCATCATTTTTATTATTACTACTATTTAAATAAATACTGGTATCGTTACAACAAGTACAATTAAAAGTATGACAAAAATCAGATGTATTAACGAATAATTTTCGACTGGGATAATTACATATTAGACAATTGTGATTATATTTAGTACAAGTATTGTTATCGACTAGAAATAAATGAGTATTTATTGAATTGGTACATAGAAAAATACTATTATTACTATTTCTATTCTTATGAAAAGAAGAAAAGACGCTTTCGTAGTAGATTAAAACGGGATAGGAACCTTTACGACAATGAGGACAAGAATTATTACATTTCACGGCACAGTCTATACATACAACGTGAAAACAATGAGGGAAAAATACGAAAGAACGATTGAAAAAATCGTTCTTTTCGTCCAATAACATACAACCGTGAATTGGACACTGGAAATGAATGGCGTACGGGTTTAACGTTTCAAAATAGTTTTCTCTACTCTTTTTTTGACTATATCTTATAAATGCCTTAGGACAACTAGTGGCTAAACTATCGTGTAATAAAATATCTTTTTCTTCATTACTACAACAAGAAATATGTTCGCTAAAAGAAGTTGGAATAATCATATTTTTTTTTTTTTATTTTTTAAAAAAAAAAAATTAAAATTAACTAAAAATGTCGTATCAAGATTTTTTGAAAAATATTTGTAAAGACAATAATAATATTTATACGTGGATATTTTCCAATTGTTCTGATATTTGTATTAAAGATTTCAATAAGTTTTATTTTTTAATCAATTCTAAATTAATTATAGATATATTTGATGATGGAATTGTATTGTTATTTAAAAATAGTAATAATCCATCGACAACAACGATAAACGACACTCATTTATTTTTTGCTCTATTGAAATGTAAATATTTCTGGACAGATTTAACAAAATACGAAATGGCCCTTTTTTTAAAGAATCAAATATTTCAATTTCACGATATGAAAAATATATATTTTTATAATTATCTATTAAAAAAATTTGATTTATTAGATAGGCATTTTCAAGATAATATAAAGGTAGATGTTAAAATAATTGATGAATCGTTACCGTTTATAACGTTAGATACGTATTAGATCAACCGGAGCGCGAACAAAGGTAACGGATTGGGAGTGCTGATTTTTAGATATTTTTGATTCTTTTTTTTTTTAAAAAAAAATATATATATAAAATGAAACCTTTTTTAAAGAATATCGATAATTTCTTTAAATATACCGATGATGTTTATAAAAAATTTATTAAAAATCCGACAATGACGTTAGATCAATTAAAAAATTCTAATAGTAATTTTGCAAAATTTATAAATAATATATCTGATAGTGCAAATATAAATTTTTCTAAAAAATTATTTCAATTGGATGAATTTGAAAACTTTCGTACACTTTTGAAAAGTGGTAAAACCAAAGAAGCGTTTGAATATTTAATGAAAGTAAAAATAAAAGATTCGGCAAACTTGAGAAAATTAATCGAACCGATTAACGATTTTGCGCGTAAGAAATATCCGCACTACCAATTATCGGTGGTGAAAAATCGCGTCGAAGATTTGGCCAAGAAATTCGATTTGAAACCGATAGATGACGCCGTTGTCGAACCTAAGCAAATTCGTCAATTGGCTGATCAGAATGGTACTTTAAAAGGAAAATTGGGAATCATTAGCGATTGGATATTAAAAAAGAAAAAATACATTAACATAATAACGCTAGGTAAATTAACTTTTCTCGGGTTTGCCGGTTACACGATTTACGATTTACTTTACGAATACGCTTTAGAATATTCGGGTTGTTTTCGCGCTAAAGGAGGCGGTAAAAACTTGGAAATATGTAAGATCTCCAATTTGTCGTGTTGCAGTAAAAGCGGTAGTTATCAGCATAAAAAAATTGATAAGTTTTCGGAATGTTCTAATATACCACTAAAGCAATTTCAAGATGATTGTTTGAATTGGAAGGAAAATAAAGGAAAGGTCGATTGTTGTAATAATAAATGTGAAAAAAAATATATTAACAATAGTTTATTATTGACCAATGTTTCCGACGATGAATATTATTACTATTGCGAAAAAATGTCTTTAAAGAATGCTCTCTATCATTTGACTCGAGACGTTGCAAAATTGGGTTGGGACGGTGTGGGTGTTCTCACGGGATATTTTTCTAAATTTTTCTTTAACGTTTTATCTGTTTTAATAACGATACGTTTAAGCGTATCAAGTTTTATAACGACTAGATATTTAATTTTTTATATTTTTACAAAGGATGAAGAAGGTAGCGGTGGAGAAAATCTCTCCGCATTATGGACGTTAGGCATTCCTATATTAGTTGCTTTAGTAATTTTTGTTTTATTAATTTATTTATTTTTTTACGTTTTTTAAGAAAAAAAAAGATTAATTACATTCAATATTATAGTATAAATATTATTTTTTTTTTAAAAAAAAAATGCCATAAAAGAGTATCTTTTCTTTTCCATAAAATTTTTTATTATATAGAAAAATCCATAAAAAAATTTATAAAATAAGTAAAATGTTGTCGTTGTACGATTTGAGTAAAGATGTTGTTTTGCATACGTTTCATTGCCTAGGATATCTGAATGATTTAAATGTACCCAGACACATAAAAAAGGAACTATTGTACGATTGGCGGCGTTTGTGCGGTTGGCGGTTCAACACCATATCGCGTTCATCGATGCTGTTGCCGAATCATCCCAGAGTATTATCGATTTGGGGTTGGAAATACGGTTGCCATCTACCATTGTCTGCAAAAAAAAAATTATTTAAACTACCTTTAACAACAGAAAGTTTACATTCCTTGTTTCTACCATCGATCGCGCACATTCGCGAAACATATAATATTATATTATCATCTCCGATAAAGAAAATTTGTTTGGATTGTTTTTTCTTTAACACGGACGAATTGAAAATCCCCGAAAACAATCATATTGTGAAATCGGGATTGGATATTTTACAATATCTACAGTGTCGTCAAAATTGGTGCGAAATGTGCGATACAAAACCATTGTTCGAAATATCGGATCGTTTTCGTTGTTGGGAACAAAATAAAAATTTGCATACAAAATTACATTCTTTTCGAAATCCCGAACGCGGTGAAACTAATTGTTTATATTGTGACGAATATTTTTCCGAATCGGATTAGTTAAAAAAAAAAACACAAACAAACAAACAAAAAATATCAGAAACGATGAGTTGGTTATATAAAGAGAAAACATTTCAATTAATTGAAAATTATCCGTATCTTTCTTTAGTGTATGAAAAAGCAAAAAATAAATGTCAATTTAAAAGTAACAATAGTAATTATTTATTTTGCGTTTATCAATACATACAAAAAGCATCGTCTGAAATTGATCCGAGAAAACAATTATTTGTCAATAATTTCGAACGATTTAATTTTTTTAATCAAAATTACAATGGCAAATTATCATTTTTCCCATCTATTATTTTTTTATTTTTCAATATTTTAATATTGTTTATAATATTTTTCTATAATAAAATAGTAAAAAATTGGGAAATAACGATACCAAATAATAATAATATAATTAAACAAAAATTATGAAATAAGTTGTAATACATTTTTTTTTTTAAAAAAAAAATTATTTTAAAAAAAAAATTATTTTAAAATTATTTTTTTTTTGTTCTAATTATTCTTTAATCCAATTTCTTCATAAAATTTTGATTTATCTTCCCATTCATGATTACATAATATATTATTTTTTAAATTATTTCCGATCATTTCGTAATCGATTAATTCGTGAATCGTGATATCTATATATTCGGGGGGGATTTTACTTATAATTTCGCATTCTTTTTCGTTCAAAAAACCAACGCGATTAATAAAACAATTGTCTCTTTCTAACGTTAGTCGATAATAAGACAAAGTCCAAAAAATATCCATAAAAAGAAAAAGAAAATAGTATTTCAAATGTCGATGGGCCGTCTCTCTATTGGGATAATCGATTTTATTTTTTTTTGTATAAATTTTGTGTTTTTTCATTCGAATAAAACATTTGATTAAAATGTAACCAATTTTTTTCATTTCCTCTATCGATTGACACCAAATATCTAAATCCGGTAACATTATCGTTTCTTCGTTTTCAATTTCCAATAGAAATCGATACAAAGCGTGAAATTGATTCATCGTTCCCGATAAAAATTTTGGTATAAAATCACAACCCATGATAGCGAAAACTAAAAATCCGAACCATTGACATTTTTTTAAATCTCCATTAAACAAACGTTTGTTTAAAATATTTAAATCTAAAAGATAAGTAGGATTAACGGAAAGAATGTTGCTGTTGTTGTTGTTGTTGTTATTTGAATAAATACCACCCGTTTTTAAGATTTTACCGTTAGTATCTTTCATTGTTAATAAAGAAATGATAACATCGTTATCGGTACTTACTATTACGTAGCAAGGAAATTTTTCTCTAGCTAACAAAGATGGGTGTCTGCCAGTTGCAAACTGGTGTCTGCCAGTAGTTGCAAACTGGTGTTTGCCTGTAGTTGCAAACTGTTGTCTGCCAGTTGCAAATTCTAAACATTTGATTTCTCCTTCTCCGTTTTCCAGATCCGAACTGAAAACAGTTTCAATTTCTATACCGGAAAACATTTTCTGAACGGTATGTTGAATTTTATTGGTAATTTCTGTTTGAAATTTCAAGTTAAAAAAATCTCGCAGAAAATCACTACCGGCGCTAAGAGAATGAGATAGAATTTTATGACACTTTTCTAATAATTGTTTTTCACGCGGATTATTCTTATTGATTTTTCGTCCCATCACAGTGGAGGGAATTTGAAATTGTGTACGTCTTTTACACTGTAAAGATCGTTTAGCCGGTGGAGAAATACCGTCGATAGTTATAAAAATATAAATTTTCGTTTGGTTATCTTTTTCTTGTTGTGCATTTAGTAATACTAAGTTTATAGTTTCATAAATTTCCGTGATAATTTTTGTTTGTAAAAAGGATACGTTTAAACTTATATTAATAACATTATTATTTTCTTGTAATTTAATTTTTTTAACATTATTATCTTCTAATTTTATCTTTTTAGTTTCGTTAAGATAACAATCATTGAGAAAATGTTTATATAACTCAAACGTACAATGTTGATGTAATAAAATATTTAAATCGAAACAAATACATTCTAAATCTTTTAATATACAATTTAGTTTATTAGAATTCTGTGGTTGTATCGTAATATTTATATCGTAATAATTAAGAAATTTACCTAATCCTGGAATACCCATTCTTTTTTTTTTAAAATAACAAATAAATAATAATTAATTTTATTTTTAAAAATTTAGTTTAATTTATAGTAAACTTTCAGTTTTAGTTTATAAGAAAACTTTCAGTTTACTAAG
>JAFIDM010088292.1:109957-120061 GCA_023159025.1 Thereuonema tuberculata
GTCTCATGATAAAATTTGGTATTAACGAAACGTCCGAAGAACATCTGTTTCCAGACATGACGTGTTTTTCTCGACACGGTACGTTGACAGATTGTTATTATCGTGCGGTTAAAATTTGGGATGTGAGTAATAATAAAAGAGTGGTATTCGATAAACACACGCTTATTTTTCCCTCGGGACAAATTTTAGCCGATGTATTTTCATCGAGTTCTTCTTTTTTGTATCATAATAGCAGTAATCCGCCAAAAATTACAGTCTATGTTGAAACAACGGGAAAGACGGTAAAAAAAATAGATTTAACGATAAATCCGAATCTATACGCTTATTTTTTCAATTTATATCAGTTTTCGAAAAACAGTGTCCACATTCCAAGCGATTTTGTAGAAAAAATGAACTATCAAAACGTAAATTTCAAAGAGATATGTGAAAACTTGACGAATAACAATAAGAACTGTCTCGATGTATTGAGAGAACTAGAAATTTTTCTTATGGGACACATGATTCTACCGACTGTGCCGGAAAGTAATTACGTAAAAACCAATACTTTTTTAAGACCCGCCGATACTGAGGAAAAACGTTTTCATTTTAATCTATGTAATAAATTTATATCGGAAAGCGGAGAAGAAGAAAAAGAATTGATTACAACTACGGAACATCCTCGTCATCAATTGTGTCTATCGAGAAAGATCCACGATAAGCATAAAATACCGGTAAACGATTCGTTATCCGATAAAGTAATTGTTGGCGGTCAAAAAAATAATTTTTTACAATTAACTTCCAATTTTATGAAATCGATACGTAACAATATCATAGAAAGAGGACCAAATTTAAAACATTATCTTCGTTTAAATGGAGTAAAATATAATAGCTATTCGTCGTACCATCTCGCTTATTATACTCTACCACATCATATAATTAATAATAAAAATTGGAAATTTATTGAAAAATATAACAATATTTATACAGAAGGGAACGAAAACGGAGAAGAGACTGCAACTAGTGAAAACAACAGAAGTAAAACAGAAGAAACGGAAACGCATGAATATCCATTAGATGAAACGCTAGTGCAAACTAGTGAAAGATATATATCGAAAGACATGTGTCCTTGCCCATCGGATCAAATAGTCAAATCAATTTATTACGAGCCACCGACAAACTATGTTTTAAATCTCGATCTCAAAGAGGATTTCACGGTCATTTATTGGGCTCCAAACGCCGATGTTTTAGAAGGAATAGGTTTAATTTCGACCGAAAATATTTGTCGTAACGATTTATTAATTGGAGACTATAAAGTATATTACAGAGATTTTCAGAATTATAAGATCGATTCTGTACCGATACAAATTAATTTTAATACTGCGGTAAATTCTTCCATTTTAAATAGTAATAATGAATTGAGTAATTATAATAATAGAGCACCCGCTAGAGTAAAACGTTAAACTTTTTCTCTCTCTAAAATTCGAGACCAGAATGCTCAACCAGGATCAATTCAACCCAGCAGTATCGCAAAAAAAAAACCTTTCTCATTCGTTTAATTTTTTGAATTGTTTTTAATCTTTTTTGTTATTTAATCACCCTTTCTTGTTTTAACAAAAAAATTTAAAAAAATTTTTAAAAAAAATTAAAGAAAAACATTTTAATATTAAAAAAAAATCAAAATTTAAAATCAAAATTAAAAAAAAAACAGTATTCACAACAAGTTTCTCAAAATTAAAAAAAAACAGTATTCACAACAAATTTCTAAATTAAAATATTTTAATAAAAAATAAATCTTAAACAAATGTCGTCGACATCTGAAGAAGTAACAGAATTACATAATCTCGAAGCTGTTATAAAGTTTATGAATGAAGAGAATAAGAAGAAACAATTTTATGAAATAAGTACGAAGAATATAAATATTATAAAAGAATTACCTAATAAAATACATTTTTTACATGGAAAAATAATGGAATATGAAAACGATCCAAAATATCAAGCACTAAAGCCAATATATGAAGAAATAATAATAAAATATGATGAAGTAGAAAAACTTATAGATCTGTTAACAAAAAATAATGAAGTTGACTATAACAACCACATGACACAAATTGCGACTGAATATATAAATACAATAATTTCCAAAGAAGAAATGATTCAAAAGATAGAATCTACATATCAATCATATCGGAATGATTTTCACGAACACCACTTGACATTAGGAATCCTACTAACGGAAATTGAAAACACGATTAATCCAAAAATAGAAAAAATTGAAAATGAACCGGATGCAAAAGCATATGGTGAATCTATATCTAGTGAAAGATTCAAACGTCGAAGACTCAAACGTCGTTTTAACGACGGTGATGATCCAGAGGAAGAAAGTACAGCAATCTGTATCGATAATGATAAACACGAATCAGATCATGAAAATGATGATTATTGTCACGAAATGTCTCGCGAATTACATTTTAAATCGTTGCGTTATTCTCGAGAAGACGCAAACTGGAAGTGCGTGCTTCCTCATATTATCGCGGAATATATGCGCGATACTGAAGATACTTTTAATAAGTACGGAAAAATCAGATCCAAATCTTGGCCCAGCATTTGCGTCGCTTGTCTCATGATAAAATTTGGTATTAACGAAACGTCCGAAGAACATTTTTTTCCAGACATGACTTGTTTTTCTCGTCAAGGCACGTTGACCGATTGTTATTATCGCGCCGTTAAAGTTTGGGATGGAGATAATAATAAGAGAGTGGTATTCGATAAAAACACGCTTATTTTTCCGTGTGGGCAAATTTTAACCGATGTATTTTTTTCGAGTTCTTCCTTTTTATATCGTAACAGCAGCAATCCGCCAAAGATTAGAGTCTATTTCGATAATAACGAGAGATTAAAACCACCAGAAACAGCAACCGGTCAAGTAGTAACCAAAGTAAAAACGATAGATTTAACGATAAATCCGAATCTATACGCTTATTTTTTCAATTTATATCAGTTTTCGAAAAATAGTGTCCACATTCCAAGCGAATTCGTAGAAAAAATGAATAATCAAAACGTAAATTTCAAAGAGATATGTGAAAACTTGACGAATAACAATAACAACTGTCTCGATGTATTGAGAGAATTAGAAATTTTTCTTATGGGACACATGATTCTACCGACAGTACCGGAAAGCAATTACGTAAAAACCAATACTTTCTTAAGACCCGCAGACACTGATGAAAAACGTTTTCATTTTAATCTTTGCAATAAAGTAAAATCGAAAAATAAAGAAGAAGAAGAAGAAGAATTGATTACAACTACGGAACATCCACGTTATCAATTGTGTCTATCGAAAGAGCATCACGATAAACATAAAACACCGGTAAACGATTTAACATCCGATAAAGTTATCGTAGGAGGTCAAAAAAATTATTTCTTACAATTGACTTCGAATTTTATGAAATCGATACGTAACAGCATCATAGAAAAAGGACCAAATTTAAAATATTATCTTCGTTTAAACCAAATAAAATATAACAGTTATTCGACGTATCATCTCGCCTTTTATACTCTACCCCATCATATTATTAATTACAATAATAAAACTTGGAATTTTGTTAAAAAATATAACAATATTTATACGGAAGAAAAAGAAAACGAACAGATTACGAGTATTGCATCTAAGAAAACTAAACACGATTATTGGCAATACGAAAAGCTATTCCAACCTAGCGACACAGTTACATCGGGAGAGGTATGTCCGTGTCCATCGGATCATCAGGTGAAATCAATTTATTACGAGCCGCCAAAAAATTATATGATAAAAAATCTCGATATCGAAACCGATACAACGGTCATTTATTGGGCTCCAAACACCGAAATTTTAGAAGGAATAGGTTTAATTTCGACCGAAAATATTTGCCGTAACGATTTGTTAATTGGAAACTATAAAGTATATTTTAAAGATTTTCAGAATTATAAAATTGATTCTGTACCCATACAAATTAATTATAATATTGCAGTAAATTCTTTTATTTTAAATAGTAACAATGAATTAAGTAATTACAATAATAGAGCACCCGCCAGAGTAAAGTAATTTTGCTTTTTTTTTATTCTCTCACTCCACCCAACATTTAATTCGCACCAATTTTACTTATTTTCCCGACGAACCAAAACCTTTCTCACCACGTTCGGTTTCGTTTAATTTTTCTTTTGGAATAAATTGAATTTTATGTCTTTTATGAATTAATAATTGAGCGATTCGATCACCCGCTTTTATTTCGTAATCTGTTGATCCATAATTTAAAAGTACAACTTTAATACTCCCTCGGTAATCGTAATCGATGATACCTCTTATTACAAAAATATGATTTTTCATCATACCGCTTCGATTTTCAGTGGTAAAATAAACCTCTCGATCCGTACATTCTAAACAAAATCCGGTATCGATTATATAATCTTTTTTCGATTTCATTATTTTATTCTCTATAGAACAAAGATCGTATCCAGCCGATTCTGAGGATCCTTGGAAGAAATTATTGTAATTATTATAATTTGTATTATCTTGATATTTATAAAATACTTTTATTTCTGAATTCATTTTAAAGCCGTTTCTTTTTTTATTTTATTATTTTCTTTTTATTTTTCCTACTTATTTATATAGAGAGAAAGAAAAAGAGTGGTAAGAAGAAACAAATTATCTGTAAATTGTACGATCGGTAAAAATTGCTCTTTTATTTTTTAAATGTTCTCCTTTAAATGGATTTAAATCAGACGATAGTAATAAATAAGTTGATAAATTTGGAATTTTTTCCTCTTTATTATTTTTTTTATTATTATTACTACTATTTAGATAAATACTAGTATCGTTACAACAAGTACAACTAAAAGTATGACAAAAATCCGACGTATTAACGAATAATTTTCGACTGGGATAATTACATATTAGACAGTTGTGATTATATTTAGTACAAGCATTATTATCGACTAGAAATAAATGAGTATTTATTGAATTGGTACATAGAAAAATACTATTATTACTATTTCTATTCTTATGGAAAGAAGAAAAGACACTTTCGTAATAGATTAAAACGGGATAGGAACCTTTACGACAGTGAGGACAAGAATTATTACATTTGACGGCACAGTCGATACATACGACGTGAAAACAATGAGGGAAAAATACGAAAGAACGATTGAAAAAATCGTTCTCTTCGTCCAGTAACATACATCCGTGAATCGAACATTGGAAATGAATGGCGTACGGATTTAATGTTTCAAAATAGTTTTCTCTACTCTTTTTTTGACTATATCTTACAAATGCTTTAGGACAACTAGTGGCTAAACTATCGTGTAATACGATATCTTTTTCTTCGTTACTACAACAAGAAGTATGTTCGCTAAACGAAGTTGGAATAATCATATTTTTTTTTTAAAATAAAAAAAAATAAATAAATAAAAATTAAGTAAAAATGTCGTATCAGGATTTTTTGAAAAATATTTATAAAGACAATAATAATATTTATACTTGGATATTTTCTAATCGCCCTGATATTTCTATGAAAGATTTGAATAAGTTTTATTTTTTAATTACTTCTAAATTAATTATAGATATATTCGATGACGGAGTTGTTTTGTTATTTAAAAATAGTAATAATTCATCAATGGCGATAAACGACAATCATTTATTTTTTGCGCTATTAAAGTGCAAATATTTCTGGACAGATTTAACAAAATACGAAATGGCCCTTTTTTTAAAGAATCAAATATTTCAATTTCACGATATGAAAAATGTATATTTTTATAATAATCTATTAGAAAAATTTGATTTATTGGATAGATATTTTCAAGATACTATAAATGTGGATGTTAAAATAATCGACGAATCGTTACCTTTTATAACGTTAGATACGCATTAGATCAATCCGGCTTAGATCGTGTTATCATTTAGATTATTTTTGAATTTGTTTCGGTTTTTTTTTAAAAAAAAAAAAATTAAAATAAATATTTTGTTTTAGAATTTCTCAAAAGATGAAACTTTCGGTAAACATTATCGATAATTTCTTTAAAAATACCGATGATATTTATAAAAAATTTATTAAAAAACCGACCATGACATTAGATGATTTAAAATATACTAATAGTAATTTTACCAATTTTATAAATGATATATCTACTAGTGCAAATTTAAAATTTTCTAAACAACTATTTCAATTTGATGAATTTGAAAATTTTCGTACACTTTTAAAAAGTGGTAGAACGAAAGAAGCGTTTGAATTTTTAATGAATGTAAAAATAAAAGATTCCGCAAACTTGAGAAAATTAATCGAACCGATTGACGATTTTGCGCGTAAAAAATACCCGCACTATCAACTATCGATCGTGAAAAATCGCGTCGAAGATTTGGCCAAGAAATTCGATTTGAAATCGATAGACGACGCCGTCGTCGAACCGAAACAAATTCGTCAATTGACCGATCAGAATGGTACTTTTAAAAGAAAATTGGGAATCGTTAGCGATTGGATATTAAAAAAGAAAAAACACATTAATATAAAAACGTTAGGTAAATTGGGCTTTCTCGGATTTGCCGGTTATACGATTTACGATTTACTTTACGAATACGCTTTAGAATACGCGGGTTGTTTTCGCGCTAAAGGAGGCGGTAAAAATTTGGAAATATGTAAGATCTCCAATTTGTCGTGTTGCAGTAAAAGCGGTAGTTATAGACATAAAAAAATCGATAAATTTTCGGAATGTTCCAATATACCACTAACGCTATTTCAAAATGATTGTTTGGATTGGAAAAAAAACAAAGGAAACGTCGATTGTTGTAATAATAAATGTCAGAAAAAATATATTAACGATAATTTATTATTGACCAATGTTTCCGATGATGAATATTATTACTATTGCGAAAAAATATCTTTAAAAAATGCTCTCTATCATTTGACTCGAGACATGGCAAAATTGGGTTGGGACGGTGTGGGTGTTCTCACCGGATATTTTTCTAAATTTTTTTTTAATGTTTTATCAGTTTTAATAGCGATAGGTTTAAGCGTATCGAGTTTTATAACGACGAGATATTTAATTTTTTATATTTTTACAAAAGATGATGATGAAGGTGGTGGTGGTGAAGAAAATCTTTCCGCATTGTGGACATTAGGTATTCCTATATTAGTTGCTTTAGTAATTTTTGTTTTATTAATTTATTTATTTTTTTACGTTTTTTAAAAAAAAAAACAGTTACTACATTCAATATCCTATAAATATATTAATTTTTTTTTAAGAATTTTTAATTTTTTTTTTTTTTTTTTTTTTGGCTATAAAAGATTTGTTTATATTTAGTTCTATTTGTTTTAAATTCTTTTTTTTTATAGGTAAAATGTTATCGTTGTACGATTCGAGTAAAGATGTTGTTTTACATACGTTTCATTGTCTACAATATCTGAACGATTTAAATGTGCCTAGACACATAAAAAGAGAACTATTGTACGATTGGCAGCGTTTGTGCGGTTGGCGATTCAACACCGTATCGCGTTCATCGATGCTGTTGCCGAATCATCCGAGAGTATTATCGATTTGGGGTTGGAAATACGGTTGTCATCTACCATCGTCTGCCAAAGAAAAATTATTTAAACTGCCTTTAACGATAAAAAGTTTACATTCCTTATATCTACCATCGATCGCGCATATTCGCGAAACGTATCATAGTATATCATCGTCTCCGATAAAGAAAGTTTGTATAGATTGTTTTTTCTTTAACACGAACGAATTAAAGATCCCCGAAAATAATCATATCGTGAAATCGGGATTGGATATTTTACAATATCTACAGTGCCGTCGAAATTGGTGCGAAACGTGCGATACAAAACCGTTGTTTGAAATATCGGATCGTTTTCATTGTTGGGAACAAGATGCAAATCTACATACAAAGATACATTCGTTTCGAAATCCCGAACGCGGTGAAACGAATTGTTTATATTGCGACGAATATTTTTCCGAATCGGATTAGTTTTTTTAAAAAAAAAAGACCAAACAAAAAATAAAATATTCGAAACGGTAACGAAGATACAAGAGCGATACTTTGAGCAATGAGTTGGTTATATAAAGAAAAAACGTTTCAATTAATTGAAAATTATCCGTATCTTTCTCTAGTGTATGAAAAAGCGAAAAATAAATGTCAATTTAAAAGTAACGATAGTAATTATTTATTTTGTCTTTATCAATACATACAAAAAGCATCGTCGGAAATAGATCCGAGAAAACAATTATTTGTGAATAATTTCGAACGATTTAATTTTTTCAATCAAAATTACAACGGTAAATTATCATTTTTTCCATCGATTATTTTTTTATTTTTTAATATTTTAATAATGTTTATAATATTTTTCTATAATAAGATAGTAAAAAATTGAAAAATAACGATACCAAATAATAATAATATAATTAAACAAAAATTATGAAATAAGCTATAATACATTATTTTTTTTTTTTCAAAATATTTTTATTTTTTTTTCTAATTATTCTTTAATCCAATTTCTTTATAAAATTTTGATTTATCTTCCCATTCATGATTACATAACGTATTATTTTTTAAATTATGACTAATCATTTCGTAATCGATTAATTCGTGAATAGTGATATCTATATATTCGGGGGGGATTTTACTTATAATTTCGCGTTCTTTTTCGTTCAAAAAACCAACGCGATTAATAAAACAATCGTCCTTTTCTAACGTCAGTCGATAATAAGACAAAGTCCAAAAAATATCCATAAAAAGAAAAAGAAAATAGTATTTCAAATGTCGATGGGCCGACTCTCTATTGGGATAACTGATTTTATTTTTTTTTAAGAATATTTTGTGTTTTTTCATTCGAATAAAACACTTGATTAAAATGTAACCAATTCTTTTCATTTCCTCCGTCGATTGAGACCAAATATCTAAATCCGGTAATACTATCGTTTCTTCGTTTTCAATTTCCAGCAGAAATCGATACAAAGCGTGAAATTGATTGATCGTTCCCGATAAAAATTTCGGTATAAAATCACAACCCATGATAGCGAAAACTAAAAAACCGAACCATTGACATTTTTTTAAATCTCCGTTAAACAAACGTTTGTTTAAAATATTCAAATCTAAAAGACAAGTAGGATTAATGGAAAGAATGTTGTTGTTGTTGCGATTAGAATAAATGCCACCCGTTTTTAAAATTTTACCGTTCGTATCTTTCATAGTTAATAAAGAAATGACAACATCGTTATCGGTACTCACTATTACGTAACAAGGAAATTTTTCAGTCGCAAACTGGTATTTGCCAGTCGCAAATTCTAAACATTTGATTTCTCCTTCTCTGTTTTCCCGATCCGAACTGAAAACAGTTTCGATTTCTATATCGGAAAACATTTTGTGAACGGTACGTTGAATTATATTGGTAATTTTTGTTTGAAAATTCAAATTGAAAAAATCTCGTAGAAATTCACTACCAGCACTAAGAGAATGAGAAAGAATTTTATGACACTTTTCTAATAATTGTTTTTCGCGCGGATTATTCTTATTGATTTTTCGTCCCATGACAGTGGAGGGGATTTGAAATTGCGTACGTCTCTTATACTGTAAAGATCGTTTAGCCGGTGGAGAAATACCATCGATGGTAATAAAAATATAAATTTTTTTCTTTTCGTAATACATTTTCGTTTGGTCGTCTTTCTCTTCTCTTTGAGCGTTTAGTAATAAGTTTATAGTTTCACAAATTTCCGTTATAATTTTTGTTTGTAAAAATGAAACGTTTAAATTTATATTGTTAACATTATTATTATCTTGTAATTTTATTTTAACGTTATTATCTTCTAATTTTATTTTCTTGATTTCATTAAGATGACAATCGTCGAGAAAATGTTTATATAACTCGAACGTACAATATTGATGTAATAAAATATTTAAATCGAAACAAATACATTCTAAATCTTTTAATATACAATTTAGTTTATTAGAATTCTGTGGTTGTATCGTAATATTTATATCGTAATAATTAAGAAATTTACCTAATCCTGGAATACCCATTTTTTTTTAAATAGTGAATAAATAATAATTAATTTTATTTTTCAAGTTTAGTTTACTTTTATAGTAAACTTTTAGTTTAT
>JAFIDM010088292.1:122917-141687 GCA_023159025.1 Thereuonema tuberculata
TTTTTTATAAAAGTATCCTACTTTTTTTATAAAAGTATCCTACTTTTTTTAAAAAAGTATTCTACTTTTTATAACAGAATCGTAGAAAAAAAAAGTAGAAAAAAAAGACACACAACACTATATACATTTCTTAAAAACAATATTGCTGAAATATTATATAGCGAATCATATTACAAATAATAATAAAAATAGTCCAAAAACAAATATTAGTCAACGACCATTCTTGACTGTTATTGAAAACACCTATAAAAACTAAACATAATATAATAATTGGAATAATGGTAACAATAACTCGCAAAATATTAATCACTGAATGTAATAATTCAAAATTAACAAATTTTGCGGTGAAATAATTTTTAACATCTGAAAATATATCTTTTGTATTTTTATCATTCAAATTACAAAAGTCTTTTTTGTTATTTGTCGTGACGTTATATTTTCTTATATTCTTATCGTGTCGTTCATCGTAAGAAATGAAAGGATTTTCTCGCTTTATCTTTTTCATATTATTTTTAATGTTAGATTTTTTTTTAATAATATCGAATAAATATTAATAATAATATTAATGAATAAATATTAATAATAATAATAATAATAATAATAAATAAATATTAATATTAATAAAAATATTAAAAAATATATTTTATTTCTTTGAGAATATAGATATTTATAAAGAATATACTTTCTAATCTCTTTTAATTGTTTTTTATTATTATTTGCAAATTTTTTGTTTTTTTCCTGTAAATATAATTCTAAAGAATCTAATTGATTACTTTCTTCTCCGTAAGAAGAAACACAATGTTCTTCTCTATTATAAGAAGAAACACAATGTTCTTCTCTATTATAAGAAGAAACACAATGTTCTTCTCTATTTCCATGAGATAGAACACAATGTTCTTCTCTATAAGGAGAAACACTTTCTTTTTCTTCTCTATAAGAAGAAACACAATGTTCTTCTCTATCAGAAGGAACAAGTACATTTGAATGGGATGGATCGTATAAAAGATCATTTAGTAAAAAATTGTACGAAGCATCGTCGAGTAGCGTAAGATCGTGCGAAAGATCGTGCGAAAGATCGTGCGAAAGATCGTGCGAAAGATCGTGCGAAAGATCGTGCTGCGAGAGGTTTCTTTTTTTGTCGATTTTATTTCGATGTTGTAGTTGTTTTTCGAGTTGTTTTTGTCTTTGATGAGTTGATCTTAAATTATAACGATGCATTTCTTTTCAAAAAATAATAAGTAGATGTATCGACACAAATAGGAAAAGGTTTATATATATTTTGGTACTTATTTTTTTTAATTGGTGAGAAAAATATATCCGTTAAATTGACTTTACGTTTATTTCTGGGGCAGACGCAATGATCTATGCTAGGAATTTGTTTAACAACGTTGAACGTCATACGGCCGTCTTGACACACGTGCGGATTTTGCCTTTGGCAATATTTTCCGTTGAAGTACTCGTTGAATAAACAAAAACAATCGTAACTTGTCGTTTCCGAAGAATCTACATTTTCTTTCGAATATAAAATTATTCCGCCATTTCTAATGTTGCATTTTTTCATTTCGGCAATAATGGTTTCGTTTGCTGTTTTTATACATTTATTCATACGGCATTGATAATTGTCATGATTACATATAAATTGACAATCTATATCATTTTGACAAAAAATACGATCTTTATCGCAATCGTAATTTCGATTATATTGATTGAACCATACATTATCGATAATGGGTTTGACGGGAAAATCAACATCGTTATTATCTCTTTGATCTTTTACTACATCAAAATAAAATAAATTACTACAATGAACAAAAAGAATTACTATAAAAAAAATAAAAAATATTACGAAAACTATTTGAAAAAATTTCATAGAATATAAAACAAATTTGACTGAATATTTTTTTTTTCTTTAAGTTTAGTTTTTATTTTTTAATATTTTATTTTATTTAAAAATATCCCAACATATAATTCTTTTTATTTTTACTAGTCTCCGTTTTTATTAACTGATTAATTTGATATTGCATTAATAACATGAATGAATAAAAACCACAAATTAATGCTATAAATATTAAAAATACGTATCGAACAATTATAAAAATCATAATTAATTTTAACTTTTTTTAAAACTTTTTTTTTTAAAAAAATGGATTTAAAAGAGTAATTTAAAAGAGTTTTAAAATATTATATTATTTTATAGGTTCTTTTTTTTTTCTAACTCTCTTCCATATTTATATCTTTTTCTTCTTCTTCTTCTTCTAATGGATGTAGGAAAGCAGCAGCTTCTTCTTTCTTTTCCGCTTCGTTTTCTTCTTCTTTTATTTTATTCGGTAATTTTTCCTCCATATGTTGTAGTAACGATGGCATATTTTTTAATACCATTTGAAACATGCCATCGAACAAATGGCGATTTACTTGTATATAGTTATTAATTTCCGATAACGATATTAAAGGAAAATGATTCTCCTCTTCTTCTATCGTAATGATATTGCGAGCGAATGTTTCGAACGATTGAAATATTTCGTGAATAAGTTTCAAATCCTCGATACGTTGTTTCATATTTTGTTTGGGAAACGTAGAGTTTTGATTAATCATTCGGGCCCGTTCGAACATGGCCGCCAAAAAAGCCGTATAGAAATCTCTCGATCTTTTATTGTTGTATAAGAATAAAAGATATAATTGATTCAAACGCAACTCGTCGTATTCTATTTTATCCTGGGCGATCGTGGGAACAGTATCGATGAGATTCTTGTATTCTTCGCTGTCTTTGAACGATCTATTTTTCAACGACATGTGATGTTGGTAAAATTGCAATTGATTCAATCGTTTTATGGAAAACTCTCTAAAGAGAATCTTATCGCTAGAGTTACGAATAAAAGGACAATCTTTATCGATAGAAATGAGATACATGGTTTGAATGGGAATCTCTAAAATTCGCGGTAGATCTTCCATTAGATTTAGATCGTACAACACGTGAAAATATTGTCGCATGGTATAAAAAGAGTTGAAAAAACCCACTCTGGGCGCGTGTATATAAAAACAGGCCAACAAAAATAATTTTAATAGTTCGATGTTCTCTTGGACGGACAAATAATATTCGAGAGAGAGACGCGAATATTTTCGTAGAGTCTCTTCGACCTCGATTATTTTGGGCGAAACGATTTTACTTTCGTACGTTTGGCGATTATTCTCGGTTACGTTTTCCTCGACTAATTTTGTCAAATGTTCCGTCATCGTTTCCTTGTCGTGCGTTTTTTTAAAATCGCCGCCGTAAAGTTTTTGCTTCATCGCTTCGTTTAAAAATTTTATCAGACGAATGATTTCTTCGTAATTTTGAAACATTTGATTGTCCGATAGATTGGGCATTGATTCGAAAACGTCTTCCAACGAAGAAGTTTTGAACGGCGGCTTGAAAAATAAATGCGAGTACGTTTTCGCCGGACGGTTGAACATTGTGGAGAGAAACCAAGCGTTGTAGGCGACGATCGTGCCGTACGGTACGAGTACGCTTTTCGAAATAAATTCCGTGAAACGCGAAGAACGAATATAGCCGACGTTCAATAAAGGATATTCCAACACCGCCATTTGAGCCAATTTGTCTTCGCATTCTCGTAGCACGTCTTCGGGAAACGTTTTCGTCATGAGTTCGCTGAAAGATACTTGGGTCGTTGGATCGTCTTCGAACATACAAACGTAGGATAAATCGGAAATGATAAAAAAATTACGAATTTTTCTCGGTGGTAAATTCATAAAATTATAAATTTCTTGAGCCGTGTGTATCAATAGATTGGTGTTACATTTTTTAGGAGCAGATTGAATCGCCGAAACAATTTCTCGTTGTTCTCGTTGCGATTCGACGTTAGAGATTAGATCTAAAACTATATATAAAGGCGATTCGTTTTCTAATTTATAATATAATCCGTTACCAGAAACTATCGATATTTTATTATTATTATTATCTCGATGTTGTTTATTATATAAATTTTGAACAATATCAATCAAATCCATTTTTATTTAACCTTTTTTTTTTTAATTATTCAGATTATTCTTTTTTTTTATAATATCTTTTTATCTCTAGTTAAAAAAAAATTATACTTAATTATTAAATTTTATTTAACGTTCTAATAATGATAATTATTTTTTTATTTTTAAAATATTTTATATTATTATTATTTTATCTATATCTGGTATGGTTTCTGTATCGTAAGAATTATAATATATTTCATGTACAAAGAAAATTTAAAAATAATATTAATAATATCGTTACAAAAAAAATAAAAACTCGACGAAACCGAGAAGAAGAATTTGAGAAAGAAACACTTGAGAAAGAAGACGATGAAGCAGTTCATTGCACCCCCACCACTTCTTTCGCGGCAAAACGGGTAGTAAAAAAAAGAGATGGAAAAGAAATAGAAGAATACGTATGCGAATGTAGATATCCGTATTTGGTCAATCAGAAAAATATCTATTCGGATTGTAATATCGTTACGACTTGCGCTAACGGATATGGAAAATTAGTAAGCTCGAAAACGGAATCGAAAAATTTGGCCGATTTCGATCCCAAGCTCGAGGGAAAATGCGTTGATTGTCCTCGAGGGATGGAATCGTACTGGAGCGACGATTTCGGACCGTCTTGTCGTCCGACGATTCATCGCTATTTAAAACGTTGTCAAGATGGAGATTTGTCTTGGGACGAAAAAGATTGCTTTTGTCCTCCGGGCTTTCAACAAATTTCGAACGATCCATTGGATAAAAAAAATCTCATTCATAAATTCGGAGTTTCGGCAAAATTTGTCAACAGTTATTTGTCTCACGTCGATCCGGAGAATCTACCCCAATGCGTAAAAATACCTTGTCAATGGGATCCGTTGCGACCACATTTGTTTCACGAAAAGAATTTTTACGTTCCCGGTTATGGGTGCGCTTGCGATTACTCGGGTGGTTATGTGGGTATGGCAATAACCAAAGACGGTTACGAACGTATTACGAGCGATAATAATTTAAAAGGAATATATACCGACGGTTGTACTTTAGTCGCGTCCAAAGAGAAATATATTTTCGACTATTATAATCGAACACAATTTTATCGTCTACCCAGCGAGAACGTGATGCAATCTCAAACCGAAACGAAACATTATTATTCGATACTAGAAAAAAATCGCATTCGTCATCCTCTACAATCATTTTTATTTGGAAATAAAGAAAATAAATCGACCGAGGATGGTGGAAAAATTAACGATACGGCTTTGAACCGTGCTTCGAGACAGTTTATAGTGTACGAACCGTGGTCTATGTCGTCCAACGATTATTTTCAAAGAATCTTGAACGATTTGAAAAATTTCGACGTTATCGGTAATTTTTATCAGTGTTATATTAAACCCGGCAATATACCTTTAGCTTACTATTTAACGCAACCCAAAAGATCTTATAATTTTATTCGTTGCGACAAGAATACGGAAAATAATAAATTGGGACCGATCAAAGAGGCCAAGGAAGTTAATCAAATATTAAAGACCGAACGACTTTATCCGCTTAATTGGGAACCCGGAAGAGATTCTCTAATCTTTGAAAGAAACGATACAGTTATCACCAAAGTTTTTCCTTCTTCCGACGACAATAAAAAGGAAAAAACGGCGGTGAATCCTTACGAAAATTTATACGTTTCTAATCCCGGTGCGGCAATCTTCAACGTTTATAACGAAATAGAAATTAAAAAAGTAAAAAATAAAACGAATCAATTTTTTATTACTCCGATTAAAATTGATCAATCGATAAGAACAAAAACAATATTTATAGATATACCGCCGCATTTATAATCATTTGTTGTTGAATAAAGAGTACAAAAGAGATTTTTTTTATTAAATCAATTAAGAGATGTTTTTTTTTTTAATAATTTACTTACTAAATCTAAAGATCTAAAGAGATATTTTTTTTTTTTGCTAAATCTATCGGAGCTTCCTCTATAAATAGAGACGAAATTCTATTAGTGAAATTATTCTTTTCCTTCACACTTGACGAGAAACAACTTTTCTTCGAATGCTTACCATGTTGTCACTTTTATTTAACATCTTTAAGAAAGAAGGATGTAAAAATCGAAGAGAGGAGAAACAACCCGAAGAAGAAGGAGGATTTGAAAAAACCAACGAAGAAACCGTAAAATCCGAGAAAGAATTGGAAAGATTTTACGAATTCCAATCCGAAGAAGAAGGAGGATTTGAGAAAACTAACGAAGAAACCGTAAAATTCGAGGAAGAATTGGAAAGATTTTACGAATTCCAATCCGAAGAAGAAGGAGGATTTGAGAAAACTAACGAAGAAACCGTAAAATTCGAGGAAGAATCGGAAAGATTTTACGAATTCAAAAAAGAATCGAACGACGAATCAGAAGAAGAATTGGAGATATACGAGGAATTCAAAAAACAATCTGACGACGACGAATCAGCAGGAGAACCCGAAGAAGAGAGAGGATTTGAAGAACCCGAAGAAGAGAGAGGATTGGCAGAACCCGAAGAAGAGAGAGGATTCGAAGAACCCGAAGAAGAGAGAGGATTCGAAGAACCCGAAGAGAGAGAAGATGAAATTGAATTAAAAGAGAATGGAACAGAATATTATTCCAAAATGGAAAGATGGATGAAGACTTCAAACCTAGCCGAAAATCTTGATAATACTACCACCCACACGATACCTGGCCGAAAGGACTGCTTCACTGGCCGAGAGGACTGCTTCGTTAACCGAGAGGATTACTTTTCCGAGCAGGACTGCTTAACCGAGCGAGACTGTTTTTCTGAGCGAGACTACTCTGCCGAACAAGACTACTTTGCCGAAGAGAAATGTATTTCCAAGAATCGTATTATGGTACACAATTTAGATAAAAAACTTTTTTTAAATGATTGTGCAACTTACGAGGAAAAGAAAGAAAAAATGATGTATAGGTTTCAAGACATTATTTATAAATATTTGAATTATGAACTCGATCTTCTTTCAGAAGTATATTTAATTTCAATTTGTAACAACAATGTAGCCATTATTGAATTTAATAATAAGGTTTTAATGAAAAATATTAAGAGAACATCTAAAGAAATTTATAGATTGTGTGGTGTTGATATCAGAAATTATTATTACACAAAGAAATTTTATTATGAATAAAAAAAAAACCAACTATAAAATAAAAACTACAATGTCTTGTAATAGAAAAATAAATTACTTGAAAATTTTATTGGATAAAATTAAAAACTTGGAAATTGATGAACGAGTTATTGATATGTATTTAGATGAATATGTTATTAAAAATATTAACAACAACATTTCTTTTAATTTGTTTTTTTTAGAATTGATAATTAGTTCAATTATCCATACAAATTATTATTCTACAAACTTACTAAAAACATTTATTGATAAAGTGTTTTATAAAAATAAAATAGATGTAATGAAATTAATATTTCAATATTCGATTGAAGTTGGTAATCTTTATTATTTATTGAAAATTATAAATGACTATAAAAAATATAACGATGATCAATTTTTTTTAGATTTAATAAAATTTAGTATTAACAAAAATATTGAACACTTAGTACGAAATATAGATAAAGAGAAATATATAGACATGTGTAAATATTTAAAAAATGAATTTAATATCGAGTTTCCATCGAAAACAATTGAGAAAAAATTATTACTAACCAGTAAGGAAAAATTTAAGTTGTTAGTTTCTGAATATAAATTATCATAAGCAGCATACGGGATTTAAATTAATTCTTTCTCACATAGAGAAAATATTTTAATCTAAATAGAAAGGAGGGAGGTTAGAAAGATTATTATTTCTCTTCTTTTGTTCATATTTTATTCATATTTTATGTGATCTAAATAGAAGGTAGGAGAAATAATCTCCTCCTAAATAGAAGGTAGGAGAAATAGTAATCTCCTCCTAAATAGAAGGTAGGAGAAATAATCTCCTCGATTAGAGTTTTTTTTTTTGTGATACCAATTAAGGCTCGAGATTAGTTTCAACATTTTTGTTATACGACATTTTTGTTACGATAGTTACCAAGTTCAATTCAACATTTGATCCTTCTTCCTCCCTTTGTTTCAATATTTTTTCATACAGACTGATTTTGACTGATTTTTAAAAAGCAAAAAAAAAAGAAGCATGACTTAAAAGAGCTCTCTTTGTTTCAAGATTTTGTGATATTAGATATCTTTTGTTTCGATATTTTTTTTGTGTGTAATTTAAATAAGATTGAATGTCATTCATACTATTTTACATTATATATTTAAAATTCATTTTACTACACAAATAAAAAAATTATAACTTCATATTTTTTGTAACTTTATAATTTTTTTATTTCAACAATTTTGATAACAATACAATTTTGATAACAATATATTTAAAATTAAATGTCATTCATACTATTTTACATTTATCTACATTTATATAAAAATTGTATATTATAAAAGATAAAAAGACATTATAATATATTACATTAGATACAAATTTATTTAATATATATATATATATATATATATATACATTAAAAGTTATTAGATATTTTTTACAACATTTATAGAAAAGACATTATTTTACATTTTATTTCTAATGGTAATTGAAAATCTTTTAAATCATCGTAGTAATGAGTTAAAAGATACATTTGTAACTCGTTTTTGATAATCTTTTTATCAAATTTGTTGGCAATATTCAGTTTATCAAATATATTATTGTCAACAATATATTTTATGTACAAAAAAAAGATTTCAATATCTTTGGGATTAATGTTTGCCGCTTCTTCTTTATAATTTTTTCGAGCGAGTAACCAATTATGTACAAATGATTTGGTCCTGTCCCGAATGTCTTTATTTCTTTCACATAGAAAATTAAAGTTACTAGAAATCTCTAAACAAGACTGATATAAATCACAAGATTCTAACCAAATATTACTATCTATTAAATCACTCAACAATTCTTCGGTTTTAGTAGCATCATCCGTTTTATTTTCACAGGACCTATGGCATTCGTATCGACATCCACCTCCCCAAGTGGGGTGCTTGCTCGATATGTTGAGATTAATTTTCACATAGAATAAAGAACGATTTTCTTTTAAGAATTCGAATAGTTTCGAAAGGCAAGTTTCACTGTACGACCTTAATGTATGACTTTTATTTGTTAATGTTAATTCGTTTAAAACACAAGTTGCCCCTTTCATTAAAGTAATAAAAAGAATAAAAAGATTTTCGTCCTTGATCTTGCAATCGAGCCACGTGAAAGATTTCAATTTACGATTCGTTCGCAACATTGTAGCGACTGAAATTACAATTTTTTTCATATCGACAAACATTGTATTCCATATTTGAATAGTGAGTTTTTTTATCCTACATTCTTCTACCGTTGTCATTTTTTTCATTAACCGATAAAGTGTGTGGTCGTCCATTACTTTAATTTCCAAGTTTTCTACAAAAAACAGAGGAGATAAATACAAAGTTTTGACGAGACTAATTTGATAGTAAAAAGTTGGACAATTAAAGACGACCGACTTTAATTCGTTGTGTTTTTCCTCGTTAACCATTTCAGCAATGTCTTTTAAATTGTTCATAGTATTATCAAAATCCACTACTTGCTTTTCGAGAAGATCGTAGTCAGCGACTCGAATTTTAATCGATGTCAAATTCTTCATGTGAGACAAACGTAAAGAAGGTGTCTTATACAAAATTCTATCTGATGTTTTTCTGTCCCAATCGATATTTAATTCAATTAAATTATCTACAAAACATTGATTTCGATTTTTCACGCTAACGTAAGAAACTGTACAGTTTGATTTAGGGTTAACCCATGTTTCATTTTTCAATTTTTCTATCGAACAATCCATAAATTGATACGAAAAATCATCAAACTCAACGGAAGAACAACATCTCATTTTTAATTTGCATCCTTCCGGTAATTCATTTTCTAATAAATCCACTTGTTTCCAAGAAAATACATTCTCTCGTAAATCTAAATAACGTAGTTTAGGATGGTTTCTCAAGCGATCGCTTCGAATAAATGGATCGACCGAAGTCAAATCATTATAGCGCAAATTGATAGATTCGATATTTAGGTTTTCTATCATAGATACGATCATTCTTCTCTTTTCTTCATCGTTTAACGAATGTAAACTGCCGATAATTACGAGGTTTCGTAAACTTTTCGCTCGTTGAATCCATTCTGAAATCATCATTATTCTTTTAGAAGAAAATAGAATGATATCCGTTACAATACGAAGATCCGTTATAACGTCTGAATACATATCCAATGGAGCGATATCTTTGTACATGTTGTCGTGTTGTAAGCAAACTTCAACATTTGACTTGTTACTAATAATTTTCAATATAGATTCGTCAAAACACCCGTAAAAATCAAATTTGTTTAACGAAGTATTTGCTCGTAAACATTCCATTAATTTTTTTTTTTCGTTTTCGTTCTTAGAAAAAGCAAAAAATCTTATAGACTTAATAGAACAATCGGTTCTTTTTAAATAGTCCACTATTTCCTTCTCTTTAAAGTCTGCATAAAGGTGGTAGAAAGTTTCTCTGATACCCCAGGGCCAATTGATATGATTTACAAATTTTATTGAAGACGACGACATCATTTCCATTTTATCTTTAAACAAACAAAAAAAAAAGAAAAGTAATTAAAATATAACTTTATTCAATTAGGCAAAAAAATAAAATTCTTTAGTTCTTTTTTTTTCAAATTCTATTTTAATTTGTCTTAAATAATAATGATAAATTTCTTTAATATATTAAGCCAATTCTATTATTCTTAGAAATAAGTAGAACAAAATTATAATTCTAAACATCAATTTAATAACACGAATTTACCAAAAAAAAAAAAATTTCACTTACACTTACTATTATAAATTTGAAACAGAATAATTAACACGAATTTAGAAAATTCTCAAAAACCTACTTACTTGTTAAAGCACTCTTGTTAAAGCAAAGATCAAAAGTTCTTTCACTGGTCAAACTAAAAATTACAAAAAAAAAATTATTGTTTGTTGAATAATTATAAATTATATCCAAAAATTAATATCCCATTTCTTAAAATTTCTTGTTAAAATAAACCCCAAATAAAAAAAAATTACTTACGGGTGAGTCTCTTTTCTTTTTCCTCTAGCAAGTTGGTTGTTGCCTGCTAACAAGTTGGTTGTTGCAATCAACTACAGTCCAACGTTTCCCATCAAACTGAAAATAAGACGAGAAATGTTCTTACTATTTATACCAAATAGTTAATCTACTTCCTTTTCTCTTTTTTTTTTCATATAGTGTTCTCAAGGTTAAACATAACTTTTTTCTTTTAAAACAAAAATAAACAAATTCATCAACAGTAATAAGGATCTTATATTTCAGAATTTTATTCGGAATTTTGATGTTAAATTAAAAACTCAAAAATCAATGATTAACAAGTTATTGATAAAATATTAACAACAGTTATTAAGTAGTTTCATTAATTATTATTCGACAAACTTATTAAAAACTATTTAAATAGACATTATTAAATTAATATTTCAGAAATATTCGATTGAGTTTGGTAATCTTTATTATTTAATTGAAAATTATTAAATGAATATAAAAAATAAATAATAATGATCAATTCATAAAATATTAGTTTTAATAAAAATATAGAATATTAAATAAGAAATAGAATATAAAGAGAAATATTTAAAAATCGATTTAATATTGAGTTTTTCATCAAAAATAAAATATAATATCAATCACAAAGAGAGGAGAAATAAATAAGCTCCTCCCTTTAATAGATGTAATCTTCTCCCTTTTTCCTTTAATTTAATATAGTATATAAAAATTTTGAATTACAATGTTACAAAAATATATTGTTAGAGCAATATGTTTTGTTAGAATATTAAAAATAAAGGGAGACAGAAAAATAATCTTCTCCCTTCTTTTTAGATTAAGTTTGTGTCTAACCAATCAGTAAAGAAAAATTTAAATTGTTAGTTTCTGAATATAAATTATTGCAACTATCTATAGAGCGAGACTTACATAGCGGTTGTGAATTCGAATCTCTAAAAGCACTAACTTATTTTTTATCTTTGTTTGTGATTGTTTAGAAGGGCCTCCCTTTATTGTAATATTGAAGGGAGGAGATTATTCCTCCTCCCTCCCTTTATTATTATAATCTCCATAGGGTTAGATTTTTTTAGCGGTTGTGAATTTGGATCTCTAAAGGCATAACTGGCATAACTTGTTTTTATCTTTTGTGATTAATAAATATTAATGACTGTTTCTAAATATAAGGCCGGAGGCTATCTCCCCTCACTTTATTTTATCCTCTCTTTATTTTATGTGATCTAAATAGAAGGAAGGAGATTATCTCTTCTCCCTCTTTTAATATTGTTGACTACAAACAAAGTAGTTGATTACGGAAGTGAGAGATAAACTAAATAGAAGAAGATTATTTCTCCTCTTTTTATTTTTTAATTAACATTATTTTTAAACATTTTTTTTTTTGTGATTGACAAAAGAGAGAGAAGAAGATTATAAAATAAATATTAAAGACATTCGTTTGTTTTTAATTTTTGTGATTGATATGATAAAGCTTATTTTTATGATATAAATATTAAATAAATTAGACCTTGTAATAGTATTTTTTTTTACTACACAAATTAAAAAAAAAGAATATTTCTTTCATATTTTACTTCATATTCTTTTTATTTCAATTTTGGTAATTTTGGCGATAATACATTTAACGTTTTACCAAAATAGAATATAATACTAAATAGATACATAAAAAAAAAGAATCAATAGTAAAAGAATCAATAGTAAAAGACTATGATACATAAAAGATTTAGTATTTTACAGTTTATTTAAACTATTATAAACAATTTTTATTATACAGTCTTAATTTTGCTGTCTCCTTGTCCAATCTTGTCCAAGTTTTACAATTTTCATTCATTTAAATCACAATTTTATAGAAAAGACATTATTTTACATTTTATTTCTAATGGTAAGCTAAAATCTTTTAAATCATCGTAATAATAACTTAAAAGATGTCTTTGTAACTTGTATTTGACATTATTTTTATCAAATCCGTTCACAATATTCAGTTTATCAAATATATTATTGTCAACAATATATTTTAAATACGCAAAAAAGATACGAATATCTTTGGGATCAATGTTTGCCACTTCTTCTTCTTCTTTGTAATCTTTTCGAGCGAGTAACCAATTGTGTACAAATGATTCAGTCTTTTCTCGAATGTCTTTATTTCTATCACAAAGTAAACTGAATGTTTTATAAATCTTCAAACAAGAATGATATAAACGACACGATTCTAACCAAATATTATTATTCATTACATCAGTCAGCAATTCTTCAGTTTTAGCAGTCTCTTCCATTTTATTTTCTAGCAGTTGCCAGAACCTCTGGCATTCGCTCGATAGGTCGAGGTTAATTTCCAAATAGAATAAAGAACGATTTTCTTTTAAGAATTCTAATAGTTTCAAAAGGCAAGTTTCACTATAGGGCTTTAATGTATAAATTTTATTTGATAATGTTAATTCGTTCAAAACACAAGTTGTCCCTTTCATTAAAGTGAAGAAAATAATAAAAAGACTTTCGTCGATCTCACAATCGTGCCACGTGAAAGATTTCAATTTACGATTCGTTCGCAACATCGTAGCGACTGAAATTACAATTTTTTTCATATCGACAAATATTGTATTCTTTAATCGAATAGTGAGTTTTTTTATCCTACATTCTTCCACCGTTGTCATCATTTCCATTAACGAATAAAATGTATTCTCGTTCACTACTTTCAGTTCCAAGTTTTCTACAGAGAACAGAGGAGGCAAACATAAATTTTTGACGAGACTAGTTTGATAATAAAAACTTGGACAGTGAAAGACGACCGATTTTAATTCGTTGGTTTTTTTCTCGTTAATCATGTCGGCAACGTCTTTTAAATTGTTCTTAGTATTAACAAAATCCACTACTTGTTCGATTTCATCTTCGGGAATACGGTAATAGTCAGCGACTTGAATTTTAAACGATGTCAAATTCTCCATATGAGACAAACGTAAAGAAGGTGTCTTATATAAAATTCTATCTGAATTTCCTGTGTTCCAATTAATATTTAATTCAACTAAATTATTTACAAAACATTGATTTCGATTTTTCACGCTAACGTAAGAAAATATACAGTTTGTTTTAGGGATAACCCACGTTTCGTTTATCAATTTTTCTATCGAAGAATCGATAAATCGATACGAAAAATCATTAAATTCATCAGAATAACATCTCATTTTTAGTTTGAATCCTTCCGGTAATTCATTTTCTAATAAATCCACTTGTTTCCAAGAGAATACATTGTCTCGTAAATCTAAATAACGTAGTTTAGGATGGTTTCTCAAGCGATCGCTTCGAACAAATGGATCGACCAAAGTCAAAGAATTATAGCCTAAACTGATAGACTCGATATTTGGGTTTTCGATCATAGATACGATGATTTTACTCTTTTCCTCATCAGTCGACCAACATAAACTGTTGGTAATTTCGAGGTTTCGTAAATGTTTCGCTCTTCGAATCCATTCTGAAAACATTATTATTCGTTTAGAAACTACGCGAAGATCCGTTATAACATCTAAATACACGTTATTTGAGTAATTTACAAAATACAATGGAATAGTATGATTGTATAGGTTGTCGTGGTGCAAGCAAACTTCAACATTTAACTTGTTCTCAATAATTTTCAATATAGAATCGTCAAAACACTCGTAAAAATCAAATTTGTTTAACGAAGTATTTACACGTAAACATTCCATTAATTTTCTTTTTTCGTTTCCATTCCCAAAATCATAAAATCTTATAGATTTAATAGAACAATCGGTTCTTTTTAAATAGTCCATTATTATTTCGATTTCTTCTAAATCTATGTCGATGAAAGGAGCACACGGCCAATCGATATGATTTGCAAATTTTAATGAAGACGATAACATCCTTTCCATTTTACTTTATAAATGAAAAAAAAAAGAAAGAAATAATATTATTAAGATAAAATACCTAATTAAAATTTTAATAACTTTATTAATATTTTCTTATAATATACAAATATCAATATTAATCTTGACAATAATAAGAAGGTGTGGTTACACTGAAAGTATCTCTTATTATTTTGACGGTTAAAGTATTACTATATTATTTTTTTGTCATCTTCTCGAATGTTTAGTTACATTATATTTCTCTAGCTATTTTTTAACATATTTTAATAAAACAAAGTTATAGTTCAATTTATTACCACAAACAAACAAAAAAATCTACTTACTATTAAAGGGCACTTTAGCAAATAAGATTAAAAGTTCTTTCACTTGTCAAACTAAAATAAAATGAAAATATTAAGATTTAAAATTAGAGTTTTTAAAATAAAAATCTAAAATTAGATTTAAAATTTCTATAGTAATACAACAAAAAAAAACAATTACTTAAGGAGCGTCGTTTTTTTTTTCTTCTAGCAAGTTACCGCAAGTTAGTTGTTGTTGTTGTTGTTGTTGTATGGTCCAACGTTTTCCATCAGCTGAAAATGAAACGAGAAAATGGGTATTCACTATTTAAAACTCAAATCAGAGTTAAGTTAATCTACTTCTTTTTAAATATGAGAAATTCATCAACAGTAATAAGGATCTCTTGTATTTAAAAGCTTTATTAAAAAAAAAAAAAATATTTACTCTTTTGATGTTAAGGTGAAATTTTATTTGAATTAAAATAAAAACTTGCAATTCAATGAACAAGTTACTGATATTATAGTTAGATAAATATGTTATTAAAAATAGTAACAATAGTTCTTTTTAAATAATTCAATTATTTAATACTAATTACTATTCGACAAAGTTATTAAATATATTTATTGATAAAGTGTTTTATAAAAATAAAATAGAATATCTGTAGTTAAATTAATATTTCAATATTCAATTGAATTTGGTAATTTTTATTATTTAATTGAAAAATATAAACGATTATATTTTAATTAAAAAATATAATGACGATCATTTTTTTAAATATTTTAATGATGATTATTTTTTATTAATAATAAAATATAATATTAACATTTAAAAAGAAATATAGTAAATAAAGAAAACTTAAGCTCCTCCCTTTAATATTTAGTATCAAATAAAATGTAATCTTCCACTCCTCTTATTTAATATAGTTATAATAATTTTGAATCAAATAAAGTAAATAAAGGAAACTTAAGCTCCTCTCTTTAATATTTAGTATCACATAAAATGTAATCTTCCACTCCTCTTATTTAATATAGTTATAATAATTTTGAATCATAAAAATGTTACAAAACTGGTTTGTAATATTAAAAAAAATCTGGAAAAACTTCGTAGCATCATTAAGTAGCAGCATCATTAAGTAGCGAGATCTTTATTTACTTCTATTTAGATCATAATATAATATTAAAGAAAGAAGAGATAATCTCCTCTCTTCTATTTAAGATTCTGTAAAATATTGAAATAATAATATTTGTATTATTTTGTAACTTTTTTCAAAAAAATTACTTTGTAACTTACAATTTATTTTAAATTTTATTATTGTTTAAATATTAAACAATAAGATAAATCGAATCTTTAGTGAGATTCGAATTTATTGGAGTTTTATTAGGAAAAATTATTATTAACCAATAAACAAAAAATTAGTAGTTTATTTTACTTTAATTCTTTTATTGTAATAATTTTAGTAATAATACATTTAACAATTTAAATAAATAAATTTACTAAATTAAGTTTATAGAATACATAAGATACATGTAAGTCATAAAATAAATACATTAAAGAATATTTTTACAGTTTTGTATTTTATAGTTTATATAATTTTCATTCCTTTTTTAAAAAAAAAATATTTATATTTTTAATTCAAAAGACATTATTTTCAATTTTATTTCTAATGGTAATTTAAAATCTTTTAAATTATCGTAATAATGAGTTAAATAATACATTTGTAACTTGTTTTCGACAATATTTTTATCAACACTGTTGACAATATTCAGTTTATCAAATATATTATGATAGGCAATATATTTTAAATACAAAAAAAAGATACGAATAACATTGTGATTAATGTTTGCCAATTCTTCTTGGTAATCTTTCCCAGCCAGTAACCAATTATGTACAAATGATTTGGTCTTGTCTCGAATACCTATATTTCTATCAGAAAGTAAATTTAACTTTTCATCAATCTCTACACAAAAATGAGTAAATTTACACGTTTCTAACCAAATATTACAATTTAATAAAACATTCCAACATTCTTCAATTTTAGCGGCAGTTTCTGTTTCTGTTTCATTTTCTAGCGGTTGGCACTCGCTCAATCGGTTGAGATGAATATTCAAATAGAATAAAGAATAATTTTCCTTTAAAAATTCTAATAATTTCAAAATACAAGTTTCACTAAGGGAACTTTTTTCAAAAAAATAATTTACTAATTCTAATTCATTTAAAACGCAAGTTGTTTCTTTCATTAGAGTAAGAAAAATAATTAAAAGGTCATCGTCCATGGCACAGTCGAACCACGTGAAAGATTTCAATATACGATTCGTTCCCAACATCGTAGCGAGTGCAATGACAATATTTTTCCTATCGATAATTGGTTTTGTTATTAATCCAATAGTGAGTTTTTTTATCGTGCAGTTTTTCTTCGTCGTCATCTTTTCCATTAACGAATAAAATATGTTCTCGTTTATTTGTTCCATTTCCAACTCTTGTAGAGAGAACAGAGGGGACATACATAAAGTTTTGACGAGACTAGTTTGATAGTAAAAAGCCGGATACTTAAAAACGACCGATTTTAATTTGTTGTGTTTTTTCTCATTTTTCTCATTAATCATATCGGCAATATCTTTTAAATTCTTGTAAAAGTTGCTCGTATCCGCCGCTACTTGCTCCTCGTTTTCACCTTTGGGATGAGCTATAAATTTGAACCTCGTCAAATTCTCCATGTGAGACAAACGTAAAGTCGGTGTCTTATACAAAATTCTATCTGGTTTTACTACCCTCCATTCGATACCTAATTTAATTATATTATTTACGAAACATCGATTTCGATTTTTCACGCTAACGTAAGAAAGTACACAAATCGCTCGAGAGATAACCCACGTTTCATTTTTCAATTTTTCTATCGAAGAGTCGATAAATCGATACGAAACATCGTCCGAACAATCTCTCGAACAACATGTCATTTTTAATTTGCATCCTTCCGGTAATTTATTTTCTAATAAATCTATTTGTTTCCAAGTGAATCCGTTATTTCGTAAATCTAAATAACGTAGTTTAGGATGATTTCTCAAGCGATCGCTTCGAACAAATGGATCGACCGAATTCAAATCATTATAGCGCAAACTGATAGATTCGATATTTGGATTTTCTAAAATAGATACGATGATTCTACTCTTTTTCTCATCATTGAACAAACATAAACTGTCGGTAATTTCGAGGTTTCGCAAATGTTTCGCTTCTCGAATCCATTCTGAAAACATCATTATTTGTTGTTCAGTCCTTATGCGAAAATCCGTAATAATATCTAAATACGTGTTATTTGAGTAATTTGTAAAATACGATGCAATGATATCTGCGAATCTTTTGCAGTGCCATAAGCAAACTTCAACATTTACCTTGCTACTAATAACTTCCAATATGGAATTATCAAAACACTCGTCAAAAACAAATTTTTTTATTGAAGTATTCACTCGTAAACAATCCATTAATTTTCTGTTCTCGTTCCCATCCTCAAAATCAAAA
>JAFIDM010088292.1:177932-190025 GCA_023159025.1 Thereuonema tuberculata
ATTTTTGAATAGATTTTTATGTTTCGTAGATATTGTTAATAATGCGGATGTTGTTTTACATATATTATATACTTGTATCAAAGTTGGAAATTATCAGTTTTTAGAAAATTTTTTAGAAACTATTAAAATTCACAAAGATAAAATTAATCTAGAAGATATTGAGATAGTGCGATTTTCGAGCCGCCTCTGGTACATTGCAAAAAATAGTAACGCCGTAAACGAGTATAGTCGTCATAATAAATTTAAAAAATTTGATTTACCTTGTGTATGGAATCATAGAGAAAAATATATTCAATATCATTCGATATATTTTGATAATTATTTAAGAATAGCGTTTATTTTATATAAAAATTTTAACGACATTTTTAATAATTCTTTAAAACTATACGAAGCTATCTTTTTGGAAAAATTCCAAGACGAAGAAAAGGAAAAAAATAGTATAAGGAAAAACAATATGAGACTGAAAAAGAAAACTGATGTTGTACGCGATAATTTCAAAGAGGATTTATGGGAAGAATACGAAAAGATTTTCAAAGAAAAATTAATCAATGCCGTTAAATTCGATTACGAAGAAATTGTTCGAAATCAAATCGAGAATGAGTTTGAAAAGGATTCGATGTTTCACCATTCTCATCTTTTCAAGAAAATGAATTATATCGTTAAACGTCAGAGCGTTAAATGCTTTATTAGAACGTCTTTAATAGATGCGGCTATCGCTTATAACGCTATACACGTTTTCACCTATTTTCTGGAATTGATTGTGGAACATTGTCCTTTAAAAGAATTTGAGAAATACGCGAGCGAATGGATAGCTCAAATAGTCGAATTTGGACGCGTCGATCATTTGAAAAAATTACTCGAGTTGATACGTATTTGCGACATTCGAATCGACGATGATACCCTTCATTTTCTCAAAGAGAAACGTTTACGCTACATACATCACGAGTATTCAAAAACGTTTCTCGATCCTCAACTGTTACGAGAGTTTACGGACAAATATTGTTGGGCTGTACCTTCTTTGAAATGTCAAGATTATCTAACGATCGATCGAATTTTAAACGGCGGTAGCGAGGAAAAAAAAAACGGAAAAAAAATAAGTTAAAACGTTGTTTCGTTTATTAAAACAAATTATTAATTATTGCAATGAAAATAAAACAAAACTAAAAACATTTTCGTTTCCTTTTTGTTTGTTTTCTTTTTTTCTTTTTCGGTGAAGTAGTAGTCGTCTTTTTTATGAAAACTTCCGGGTCGTAATAATCGCTGAAATTATTTAAATTCTCTTCTACCGCATCTTCGGCGGTGGAGTCTGCTTCCGCATCTTCGGCGGCGGAGTCTGCTTCGGCACCTTCTTGACAACCTTCACGACGGTGAGGTTTTAAATCTTGAATAATCAAATCGTGTATTTCTAAAATATTAAAAACGTATTTTGTTTCATCTAAAAATTGTTGATTGATATTTTTGAAAAATAAATATTGAGGTGGATCGAGAAATATTCTATAGTTTCGTATTTCTTTTAGAAAATTTCCCAACGTGATCTTAATATTATGGGGCGCGGGTAACGTTATCAAACTGTCTAAATTGAGAAATATTTTATTTCTGTGATTTAGTAATTTATAAATTAAATTGGAATTTATGATATTGCTTTCGAATTCGTCGTCTAACATTTGCCACTTTAGAACGGTACCGAAAACGAAATTTTCGGGTTTAGCATCGTTTAATAAAGGATGTAATATTTGATCGTAACTATTTCTAAACGTTTTAAAATTCGAATTTTTGTAAAAATAGTCGAGTAGTTCGATCGGTTGGTTTAACATTAAAATTGCTTCTTTTTCGTTAACAAATTTATCGCGTGCCACGTTGAATGCCAAATCTCGATCCGTGTTGAAAAAATTCAAGATAATGATCGCGTGATTTTTAGATAATAACATACACTCGTCGTGCAATAGAAAAGCGCTATCCACAGTTTCCGATATTCGACTGATTTTTTGGACGGGAGTTTGATCGTCGTCGGTATACACGTAATCGAAATATATACTCGCTAAATTGGGCGGATTCTGCTCCAATATAAAAGTTCCGAAACCGCTATATTTTAAAAATTTCCAGAAAAGAATCTTATCGTCGTCCGTTTCGATGGTTTTTTCTACGTGATTTAAAAAAGAATTATTGGTCGTTAATAGGGCGTTGGCGATATCTTGCGCTTTAAATATCGGAACTGTATTATGATCGATAAATGTAATGTATTGTATGTTCGGATAACGTATTAACGTTTCGAATAATAACGCTAAATAGATTAAGATATAATAGAAGGGAGATTTTCGAATATCTTTTAGAAAAGTCTTATTTTTATCGTTGACAATACTGATAGAGGAAACGTAACGATCATAAAATTCTTTTTGTTGTCGAATCATTTTATTTGAATTTTCGCTATAAATTAAAAAAACTATGTCGTCGGTTTCGATATTTTTCGACCAAGTCTCCCATAAAAAGGGATTAGGTAAACGACTGCAATTTTCTCTCTCTTTCGTAGAAAAGTCACAAAATATAATTGCTAATTGAGATTTTTTTCTTTCACCCGTACAAGATCGTGAGCGTTGATGACTGAAACATTTATGATTGCAACCTTTTCGACAACTAACTCTACGCTGACAATAGCGTTTATTTCCTCTGGTGGAATTTTTGTCACTAATCACTTGGTTACATCGACGACATTCTCCGGATTCAAATTTATCTAACGTGTTGTTTCGTTTTGCCAATTTTTTTAATTGCGCTATAGAATACATTCGAGATTTTTTTTTTTGTTCGTTACTATGCGAGTGAAACGACTATAAATAGAGCAATAATTGAAAAATTAAATTTATATTTTAATTTAATTGGTAATTTTTATAAAATAACTTGTTTTGTGTTTTTTTTCTTATTAAAATTATTATAATGAACTCGACCGACAATGACGAATTTTTATTACAAGCGAAAAATCGCCGATACGTTATCTTTCCCGTCGAATATTTAGATTTATGGCTAATGTACAAAAAAGCCCAAGCATCGTTTTGGACGGCGGAAGAAGTAGATTTAAGTAATGATGTCAATGATTGGAATCGATGTTTGAATGAAAATGAAAGATATTTTTTGTCTCATATACTCGCTTTTTTTGCCGCTAGTGATGGAATTGTGAACCAAAATTTAGCCGAACGTTTTCTTCGCGAAATTGAAGTGTTAGAAGTGAAATGTTTTTACGGATTTCAAATTGCTATGGAAAATATTCACTCTGAAATGTATAGCCAATTAATCAATACTCTTATTGAAAGTAGCGAAGAAAAAAGAAAATTATTTAACGCCATCGAAACGTTACCTTGCGTTACTAAAAAAGCCAATTGGGCATTGAAATGGATCAATAACAATGATTGTTGTTTGGGCGAAAGAATAGTGGCGTTCGCCGCGGTCGAAGGAATATTTTTTTCCGGATCGTTCGCCGCTATATTTTGGTTGAAAAAACGTGGTCTCATGCCAGGTTTGTCGTTTAGCAACGAATTGATTAGTCGCGACGAGGGTCTCCATTGCGATTTTGCGTGTTTCTTACTGCGAAATTACGTTACCAATCGACCGTCGAACGAACGTATCGTCGAAATTATACGAGAAGCCGTATTAATCGAACAGGAATTTTTAACGGATGCTTTACCGGTAAATCTTATCGGAATGAATTGTACTCTCATGAAACAATATATCGAATTTATTGCCAATCGTTTATTAATCGAGCTGGAATGTGAAAAAATTTATAACGCATCGAATCCTTTTGATTTTATGGAGAATATATCGTTAGAAGGAAAAACTAATTTTTTCGAAAAAAAAGTAGGAGAATATCAAAAAAGCGGCGTCGTCACGGACCAAACACCGCAACAACAACAACAACAACAACAACAAGAATTTAGATTAGACGCTGATTTTTAAGTAATGTTAAATCATGTAAAAATTGAAAATAAAAAAATTTGATTGAAAATTACTTTGGTATATCATAGTTTATTTTCTCACTGATTTACAATTAATTGTAAAAGAAAAGGTATATAAAGAAGGTTTATTGTTAATTATTTTTTTATTAATTTTTACTTTTTCGAATCAGGTTCTTTCTCTTCCAAATTAACAAAGGAATCTAACTCTTCATTAATAATGCCTATTATTAATCTTCTTCGACGATTTCGACAGCGATTTCTAAATTATGAAAATCCCATATCACGTTTTATCGACAAATATCGTTTTGAGATTGAAGTATTTTTCAATCTATTAATTTTTTTCTGTCGTTGGCGAATTATTTTTGACATAGTGTTGCAAATTCTCAATCATTTTGAATTGGATAATTTCGTAACGATACAATATAGAATGATATTGAATGAAATTATTAATTATATTATTTTAAAGATATCAAAGTACAGTATTTTAAACGTTTTCATTCATCCTCAATATTATATGAAGCCGGGTGAATGTTTAGGAGGAAAACTTTTCTATCAAGATAGTATACCGATTCTTTCTTTGGAATATAGTACCGATACTTTTTTGGCGGGTGAGGCGCACGGTTATTTGTGCGGAGAAGGTATTAATTTCTTGGCCCGTCATTTTAAAACTCATTTTAAAAATACCACGTTATCAAGAACCACCCTACCACACCCTAAAATCCCCGGTCGATATTTAGAAGAAGTCTACGGTTTAATATCGGGATATAACAAATGGATGAAAGAACAATCTTGGTATCGATTTCCCGAAAAACTAACGGTAGACGATGTTCTTTTCTACCATTCGATATTTGATCAACAACAACCGAAGAAGAAAGTCGACGATCCTTGTTGCGCCATAGTAGACCGAGATGAGGAACAAGGATTCATATTCGCTCGCAACATGAAATGGCCGTTTGGTAAAAACTTTAGTACTCGTAGTATATTAATAAATCGTCGATATAAGAAAGAAGAAGGAGAATGTTGAGACTACGGTCGAAATAGGTTATCCGGGATTTCTAGGAACTACGACGGGAATGAACGATTGTGGTCTATGTCTCGCCATGAACATTTATCGAGGAAATATCATTAACGACGATAGTATGCCAGCTGTTTTTTATAATAGATATCTCTTAGAAGAGAAAAAGACCGTTGGTGAAATTAAAGAATTTACGGATGGTGAATCTCCGCTCAGTCCGTATCGTTTGACAGCAGTCGACGAAAACAATGCGGCTGTGTTTCATTTCCATCAATCCTCCGATAATATCCGTTCTGTTATTATTGATTGGTACAACGATGAAACGAAACCATTGGCAACATTTAATCATTATTCTATTTTTAAACGATTTGAAAAAGATTATAAAAAAATTAAATCAATAGAATTTATTATTGATTGGAAAAATATTTGTCATTATAGAAGTACAATTCACGGCGCTTTAATGAAACCGAAAACAAAAACACTGGAAGTTACTTTTGTTAATTGTTTTATTTTTCTAAATGGTGGATTGATTATCAGTAAGAATTTTTTGAATAGATGTAATGTTGATACAACACCACTTTTTTCATAATGATATATTTAAAAATATTATTGTATATAGTTTTATTTTATTAATTTATTTAATAAATAATATAATATTATTATAACATTTTTGTATTGTTTAGGTTATTTGATTAAAAATCTAAAAAATATTAAGTAATATATACAAACTAAATATAATATTAAATAACATCAGCATTAAATTTTAATTAAACTGAATTCGAGATTTCAAAGGATACGAAGTCTGCCTTATTTTTTTATATGTCAGTTTTTGGTTTGAATCCCTGATGCAAAATCGCTCTCCATCATCGTAAGGCAAACTATTAAATTAAAAATCTTTTAAAAACTAATATGTATTACATATTATTTCTTACATTTTTTTTATAATATAATATTATTTATCAATAAAAAATAGTATTATTATTATTTTATTATATTACCACTACATTTTTTTAAAATGTATTTATCAATAAAAAAATAATATTACTACTTTAATATATTTTATAATATAGTCTATAAAAAAAATAGTAATAGTAATTAATAGTTTCTTATATGTTTTTTTTAAATCGAATGAGTTTCAAAAGAAAAGTAAAAAAAAAAAGAAAAATAATTAACAGCAAATTTTATTATATAGTATATATATATTTTCTTGTTTATTTAACTACTACACATGTTACATTCATTAATATTTTGACAACTATTTTGGGGAGAATTGACAATTGTAAATTGATTGGGATTCGTAGCTGGTCTGGTTCGCAAATAATACATTCCAGTCTTCAATCCACTCTTCCACGCGTAAAAATGCATACTGGCTAATTTTTCGTAATTTGGTTGTGCAAAGTAAATATTTAACGATTGACTCTGATCAATGAAAAAGGCACGATCTGCCGCCATTCGAATAACATGTTTCTGAGATATTTCCCACATTGTTTTATAAAGTGTTTTGATACGATCCGGAATAGATGAAATATTTTGAATCGATCCGTAATTTTTTACAATTTCATTTTTAAGTTGACTGTTCCACAAATTTAATTCGATCAAATCGTTCACTAGATAACGATTGACAATTTGAAATTCGCCCGATAAAACTCGTCTCGTGTAAATATTGTTGGTGTAGGGTTCGATCGATTCGTTGTTTCCTAGAATTTGGGCAGTGGTAGCTGTAGGCATCACCGCCACCAAGAGACTGTTTCGAAGTCCGAATTTTGAAATTTTTTCGCGCAATACATTCCAATCCAATCTTAAATCGAAAGGAAGAGAAGAAGAGTACATATCCAATTGTAAAATTCCTCGACTCGCCGGTGATCCGTCGTAAGAATCGTAGGGACCGTATCGTTGCGCCAGTTCGCAACTGGTTTCCAGAGCGGCGTAATAGATCGTTTCGAAAATTTCAAAATTTAGTCGACGCGCTTCTTCGCTATCGAATGGATATCTCATCAGGAGAAAAACGTCGGCTAGTCCTTGAACACCAATTCCTATCGGCCGATGTTTTTGATTCGATACTTTTGCTTCTGGAACGGGATAAAATGTAAGATCGATGACTTTATTGAGATTTTTCGTAATCACTTTGACAATGTTGTGGAGTCGTTGAAAATCAAACGAGTATTTTTTCTCCGAGTTTACCTGGTTTACGACGCAGCAGCTATTGAGAGCGATCGATGCCAAATTACAAACGGCAATTTCTCGAGGCGATGAATATTGAATAATTTCGGCGCACAAATTACTAGATTTAATCGTTCCTAAATGTTGCTGATTACTTTTTGAATTGCAAGCGTCTTTGTAGAGTATATAGGGTGTACCGGTTTCAATTTGCGATTCCACGATAGCTTTCCACAATTGTCGAGCTTTGACGGTGCGAACGGTATTACTCGTCGATGTCCGCTCGTATTTTTCGTACAGTTCTTAAACCTGGAATCCCCAAACATCGCTTAAACCCGGATATTGTTTGGGGCACATCAATGTCCAATCTAGATCGTTTTCAACTCGTTTCATAAATAAATCTGGTATCCACAGAGCGTAAAACAAATCTCTGGCTCGACGTTCTTCTTTGCCCGTGTTTTTTTTCAAATTTAAAAAATCAAAAATATCTCGATGCCAAGGTTCTAGATAGATGGCGATGGCTCCCGGACGTTTGTTGCCACCCTGATTCACGAAATTGGCCGTCTCGTTAAACACTTTTAACATGGGAACCAAACCGTTAGAAGTACCTTGTCCGTTGGACGTATTTGTACCGTTCGCTCGAATATCGTGAACGTTGATACCTATTCCACCGGCGTATTTTAATATTTGCGCCGTTTGTTTCAACGTATCGTAAATTCCTTCGATACTGTCCCGCTGAACGGTCAATAAGAAACAGCTCGACAGTTGAGGGCGTTTTGTACCGGCAAAAAAAAGCGTCGGCGAAGCGTGTATAAATTGTTTTTCTGACAATAAAAGATAGGTTTCGATCGCAGCATAGATATCCTCTCGGTGAATGCCGATCGCCACTCTCATCAATAAATGTTGAGGCCGTTCGACGATTCGTCGATCGATTCTCAACAAATACGATTTCTCCAACGTTTTAAAACCGAAATAACTATACTGAAAATCTCGATCGTCGTCGATGACCGAATCCAATCGATAGGCATTCTCCGCGACGATACGATAAACTTTTTCGCAAATAATGTTACAACGATATAATTTTTCGATAACGGTACTAAACAAAGAATCCGTTTGTTTTTGTAAATTAGAAATGGCGATTCTCGCCGCTAATTTTCCATAGTCTGGGTGAGTAACGATTAAATTGGCCGCCGTTTCTGCCGCTAAATTATCCAGTTCCACCGTGGTAACGCCTTCGTACAATCCACCGATCACCTTTTGAGCTAAACGTACGGGATCGATATAATCCGTATCCAACCCGTCGCATAATTTCGAAATACGATTCGTAATCTTATTAAATTGAACAGCTTCCCTACTTCCATTTCGTTTGATGACAAACATGTTGCCAATTAAATGTATGTGTTATTTTATTTTTTGAAAAAAAAAAAAAGCTACCTATATATACCTTTTCAAAAAGCATATAGAAGCTTTAAAAAAAAACCTACTTACAGCTTATTTTATTAGTCAATAATATCTTTTTTAAAATCTATTATAATAATAAGCTTTAAATAAAGTAACTATACTATAATAATTTAATATTTTTTAAAAAAAAAATAATTATAAATTTAGGTCTTGATAAGCCACTACTTAAACCTACTAATACCTTACTATATATAAGAGAGACAAAACAATAAAGATTTAAATTAAAAAATATTTTATTGACAGATTATTACAATAAGGTATAAACTATTTATTTCTTACTTAGTGAACTTAAAAACAAAATAGAATGTCACAAGACATACAAGAAATACGAGACTTTATACAAGACAGTCTACGAGATATACGACAAGAAATAAGAGAAAGAGATCACGAGGAGGAAAATTTTCCATTTCCCATCGATGAATCGCCATTATCCTATTGCTCTCATATTGAAAAACTACTAAACGAAAAATCCACCTATTATAAATTACTCACTAGTCAATTCCAAAAACCTTGTCAAATCTGTAACGTTTCTACGAATACGTGGAAATGTTTACTATGTAGCACTATATTATGCGGAGATACGAACGGAGAAAAACATATGTTACAACACTTTCGATTCAATAACGATCATTGTATCGCTATTTCGTTAGATACGGAAATACATTTATGGTGTTATATTTGTAATAACTTTATCGAAAATCGAGAATATTTACGTTTTTTTATCGAAGATGAAACGGAAGAAAATAATTATAAAAAAAAATATCCTAAAAGAAATTATCGAGCGCGTTATGGTTTTTTTTTTGCCGACCGGTCTCTAGTTGACGTGAGACTCTAAATCTTCTAATAGTAAAGACCAAGAATAATCGGAAAATTTTGAACTCAAAGACATTCTATGTAATTCGTGCAGAGAATAAAAAGCGTGACTCAATGGACGATTGGACCAATTTTTTTTCATTTCTTCACCCGAGGGAATTTTAACGAAAGATAAAATGATTTCACAAACCGTTCCAAATTTTAACTTTGAATAATGATTGGAACAATAAACGCAGAGTAATAATTCTTGTAAAATATTCAAATACCATATCAATAATACCACGTGAACTTGAATCGTTTGATTGTAATTCGAATCAGTTTTTTCGTCGTTGGAAATAACGTAATTTTCGAATAGATAAATATAACGATGTAAAAACGACCATAAAATCGGTCCCCACTGTTCGATAAAATTTGTTATCTTTTCGAAATTAAATTTCTTGTTGGTGATAATATTAAAATTTCGACTAGAAAACGTTTCTTTGATTTTATCTTCTCCAATATATTCTTCGACTTTTAAAACGGATTCTAAAGAAAACGAAGCTGGTGGTGGTGCTGACGACGACGATATTTGAGCTTTAGTCACCAGTTCGATATTTCTTTTAAATTTTTCGTCGTTTAGAGATAGTTTTTCGTTAGTGAATAAAAAAAATGCCGTTTCTAAAAATCTTAAAATGATAAAATTACTTTTATTCAAATATCTGTGATCTTGAAATAAAGCGATGTAACGTTGCATGTATCGATTCAATTGATATTGCGGTAAAATGTTTTCACTCTCTGTATCGTATGTTTCATGTTCCGTTAATATCTGTTTTATAATTGGTTCGTAAATCTTACATCGTAAATCTTGAAATACACCTTTTAATAATAAATCTGCAGTAGTATAAAATATTTCTAAATGAGTCGCATTACGATTAATAGTATTAAAATCTAACAATTCACTAGTCGACATTTTCCTTTTTTTTTTTCTTTTTTTTGTAATAATTTAGTTTTTTTTTTTTAATATTTTTTTTTGTAAGATGATTAAAATATAATAATGCGTTAAGAATGTTCGTTATATTAATTATTTTAAATTAATGTAATTTTTTTTTAATAACACAAAGCTAATTCTGCTCGAATTATTTTATATTGAAATTGTGGTTGTTCTTTTTTCAATTTACATTGTATCGTAATTAAATAATTAATAAAATCAAGTTCTAAAAATAACGATGTTTCGAAATAATGAGTTTCATTACGTTCCATATTGTACGGAACGATAAAAGATTGAAGCGCATCTTTTTCGCTGTAATTGGTAACGTTAAATTTACATTCTATGTGTCGTTCCTCGGAAGGTATCGATGGCGGTACTTGTAAATGAGGTTGGGCAAAAATCGGTCCGTAAACGTATAATTTTAAAAAAAGTCGTCCCACCGTATTGATTTGGTAATCCTTGTTTGAATTTAAATCAAATTCAATTTTTAAATTGGACAGAGTATTCCATTGATTAGTTAATATCATATCTGGATCTGAAAACTTTTTCACTATATTTGTTTTTAAAGTATTCATTAACGAATGTTGAGGAACGACGGATAAACGATCGTTCGATAATTCAACGACACCACTTTCACCGGGAAATATATCGTATTCTACGCCGTTTATATTTAAATTATCGATTCGTAAAGAATTTGGGTGAAGTAAAATTCGATTACTTAATTCTAATCGATCTTTTTGATTGCCCAGCATCAGCACGGAACCCGGTTGTCGACTGGCTATATTATCGAAATCGAAAGAAATTCCATTGATTTCTATACCGTTGCTACTGATGACGCCGTTCTCTTTCGCTTTAATAGAGTTATTTCCGATCAAATGTCGATTATCGTCTCGATCGCCGAAAATCGCCAATGAATTTTTCAACGAAGGATGTTTCGATATTATAATTGGTCCCGGAAACAAAGAACTTAAAAAGGAACCGTTAAAATAAGTATAGACGGTGATAATGATCAATACGATCACGACGAATAATAATAACGTCAAAACAAATTTACTAGGAAATACAATTCGTATAATTTCATTAAACGAAGGATGATGATCGTACGAGGAAGATTGAATTTTATCAAATAAGGTATAAGCATTAATAATTCTATTCATCGTTTCATTTATTTTATTAAAATTTTTATAAAAAATTTTATTTATTTTTTTTTTTAATGATTATTTGTAATAACAAAATTTTAAAGAAAAAACTTTCGAAATTCTTTTTTCAAAAGAAAAAACTTTCGAAATTCTTTTTTCAAATTTTCTATTAATTTTTGTTCTTATTCAAATTAAAAAAAAAAAATCGTTCAAAATTAGTTTATTCAAAATAGTGTTCAAACAATTATATAAAAAAAAACTTTTTTTTTTAAAAAAAAAACATTAATTAAAAAAAATTATTATTATTTATTAAATTTGAAATCTCAAAATCTCAATTTCAAGTTATTTTACTAATTTATAAAAAAAAAAATAATAAAAATACATTATGAATGAAGTTTATATTATAACCATCTTAGTAATAATTATATTTTTAGTTCTAGGCGCATATCTCACCTACGTAAAATTATTTAAAAAAGACGCAAAATCGGCGGACTCTAAAGATACACCCGGAGAAAAATATTTAGATTTAACAAAATGGTTAAAAATTGATACTGATGTAGGTGAAATTAAAATCGAAGCTGCGAATCAAAAACAAATACC
>JAFIDM010088292.1:202451-216826 GCA_023159025.1 Thereuonema tuberculata
TTTTTTTTGTTGAAAAAGGAGAAGGTTTATTTATGAGCCTCTCTTCGTTTTTTTTTGAAAGGATCTCTTCTTTTTTTTTGAAAGGGAGGATGTTTATCAGCCTCCCTTCTTTTTTTTGAAAGAGGGGATGTTTATGAGCCTTCCTTCTTTTTTTTTGTTGAAAAAGGAGAAGGTTTATTTATGAGCCTCTCTTCGTTTTTTTTTGAAAGGATCTCTTCTTTTTTTGGAAAGGGAGGATGTTTATAATCCTCCCTTCTTTTTTTTTTCAAAAAAAAAAGAAATAAAATAAAACAATGATTATAATCTAAATTTTAATGAATCATTTACTTAATTTTTTTTCTCTATATATATCGAGTTTAATATTTATTAAATAATAATATAAAAATTCGAAATCGTTATGAATAATAATAATAAGAAGAACTGGTTTTGGTGGATCGATACAAAATTAGTTTCTTTTCGGTTTTTTAATGATTATTTATTAACATTAGGAAAATGTAAACGTTGTTTACAAAAAAAAGGAAAACATTTTACAGAAATTGTAAATTCTTATCAAAAGCATATTCAGTCTTATGTACATCATGAAAATATTGTGATTGATAAATTTTTCGAAAATTATCCGGATACCGAATTACGTTTAGCTTATTATTTTCCAATCGATCAAGAATCATCATTTTTGGAATTTTTAAAATATACCATTCGAACTAATTTGACATTAGGAGTTACTATACATAACGTCAAAGAACATATCAATATTAATACGACTATACCTTTTTTATTAGGGGGTAAATTACATTTTTTTTTTGATTATTTCGGATGCGATTTTACCGTTACCAAAGAAAAATGGTTCAAGTTGGATATTCCAATTTTAAAATGTTTTCTATGCTCTTTCAACGATAGTGATGGTATGTTATTTCCGGGTACTTTTTTTATTAAGGGACATCAGTATTTTTGTCCTTCGTTTCTCGTACCGGATAATAGAAGATTTCATTTTAAACGTACTAGTTTTCCTACTACTGCTACTACTACGAACAATTCAAAACAACAGGAAGAAGGCTATATGCAATTTTTTTCGGAAAAAACTCGTTATACAGAAACAGATTTACCAAGAATTCAAAAATTGCGTTCTTATTTTATTTTAAATCATTTAGGAAACCAAGCCACATTTCCCGTGGGCCAAATATTTTTTCGTTTAGTAGAAAATGAATTTTTTCAAAAAATCTATCAAGTTCGTAAACGTAAAAATAATTATAAAGACGATAAATTTCAAGCAAATTTAGAAAAAAATTTAGAGTTGTCTATCAACAAAGGATGTATAGAACATGCCATCAGTCGAACGGCAAAATTTGTAAACATTAGTGGTGGCGGTAGCGGCGGCGATTCTTACGCGACGCCTTCGAGTTCATCGTCAAAATTTTTGCAAGATCGTGCCACCGATACGAGAATACACGGTTATTCTCCCAATTCCACCTATTATCGAGAACTGACAGCGGGAAATGTATTTCAAAATATGGTGGCAACCACCGAATTATTTAAATTAATCACTAGTTCGGTAACTTCGCAAGAATTTAAAACGTTATCGAAAACAGACTTTCCATTTATCGATCCCATATTTTGTTCGGACGGAGCCAATATCGGTAAAACACTAGCTCTGGCCTTAGACGTTATCATTTCGTGGATTAGCGTACCTTTTCACGATATTTTAGACATTTTATCCAACATTAATTGTTGGAACGTATCAGATTTTCAACAAATTTTTATCGGACGAGAAAAAGAAATTGATGATAATTCCGATAGTTTAATGTTAATTATCAATACCGACGAATATATCGCTCGCACCAACGATCGATATTACTACGATCTATTTTTTAACAATAATAAGAATTGCGATATCGATATACATTTAAAACAATGCTTTGGACTAATCGAAATTATTCGTTATCCCAAAGCCGGTATCGTACAAATTTCATGTCAATCTAACGTATTGTATAAAAAAATGGACGACAATTACTATTACACATCCAACGAAAAACTACCGGCCGAGATCGAAACGACCGCTTTTATGGGACTCGTATCGATGGCGGTCCCTTTCCCCAGTCACAATCACGGTCCCAAAAATTCTTACGTTTCCAATACGATTCGTTCTGTGTGCCAATATTTCGACGAATCAATGTCCGATTGGTGCACGCAAAATCGCGTATGGAGTTTGGCTTATTTGGCGTCCATGATGTTTCCAGTTGAAAAAATTATACGACGAGACGCGAGTCCGATTTTTCCCTTGTTTTGCGTTCCCGTTATCGCTATGGTCACATGCCTAGATGGATACAATCAAATGGACGGTATAGTGGTCAACAAATCAGCGGTCGAAAGAGGTCTCTTTTCGAAAATTCGGTTCGGTTTTTACAAGATACAAACCATCACCAACGACCACCAACGAACAGCGCACATGAACGTCTGCTTGTTGCCCGGTCACAAACTGTCTTACGGCGACATTATCTGCAAGATATCAAACGTGGACGAAGCGCGTTCGTCTCATATCGAAATCGGCATCGACCACGAAGAAATCAATACCGATAGCGTTTGTATTTTTTGGAAGGGAAACGTATCGAGAACTTTAATCGATGTTCAAATGTATCGTTCCGTTTTTCCGATATCCATTTGTAAGATTATCATACGTACTCATAATTTCAATCCGCTCAGAGTAGGTGATAAGATATTATCGAGTACTGGTCAGAAATCGATCGTGACCGAAATCGTTTCCGAAGAAAATTTACCTTTTATTCACACGGAAGAATTTCACGGTGCGGCCGACGTCTATTTACACAGCAACATGATAAAACGTCAAACGGGTTCGGTTTTTATCGATAGTATTAATTATTTTTTACATTGCTGTTTCGACACAGACGGTGACGACGAGGGAAATAATCATCTTCAAACAGTTTTTCCCTTTCTTCATTGGAGCGTCGGCGAAAAAGACATTGGCGGTTTGTTACGTATTTCTATGGAACGACTCGAGGGACGAGTATCGAATCCGTTCACCGGTAGATATTTTAAGGAGAAGGGAAGTATTTTTATCATGTCCTATCAAGGTCTACCTCATCACAACGCGATCGAAAAACTTTACGCCACGGCCAACAGTAATAAAATCGATATGATGACCGGTCAAAGATTTCGCGGAAAATCGCGCGAAGGTAGTATGGGTCTTCCCAATATGGAATTGCAAGTGTTGTTGGGAAAGGGTACGATCAATATATTGGAATGGTTTTTATTTCGAAGATCGGACGATAGATTTTACGTGTGTAATAACAACGGAAACGAAGCGGAAGCGGACGACGAAGGGCATGGAGACAGCGGTGGAGAAGAAGACGTTATCGAAATAGGTTCGAGTTTTCGACGGGTGTTGGACGATTGGAAGTTGATGGGTGTAGAAGTAGACGTACGAGTTAATTCGTCGATCATATTGAAATAGTCTTTTATAAAATGATTGAAATGAACTAGGATATATTCTTTCAAATCGTTAATGGAAGTACCTTTTCGCATTAGATTCGGTAAAGTACATAAATTTTTTTTGCAATAATAATTGTGGAAAAATTGAGATATTATAGACGATGGTGAAGACGAGGAGGGAGGAGATGTGCACGACGACGAGGAATAAATCTTGGACGTCGAAGATGAGGCTGGACAAATTATCGATGACTGTCGCGATAACGATGGGTGGTGGCAAACCGATGACGATCGCGATGAGTGACAAATCGATGACTGCCGTGATAACACCGACCGCTGCGAAGATGAGGGATACAATGAGGGATAATTATTAGATGAGCACGACGACGAGTAACCAGAAAAAAATGAGGGAGAAAATAATTCTAAGGCTTTACAAATTCCCTTTTCTTTGGAACAACAACAAGTTTTGCTGAACGGTAACGATTTGTTGCGAGTGGGTAACGAGCCCGTGATGAGAAAATACGAAAGACATAGTAGGCCGTTAAAGAAATTTAAGAGACCGCAAACGGCGTTTTCGTAAATCATTTTATCTAAAGATCCTATCTGGTATTCGGGAATAAATTTATATTTATCGGGATGGGTAAATAGCACGTCGACGCCTCTCAGTCGTTCGTTGACGAGTTTGTTTAAAATTTGAAAATGAGACGTTTCCAAAAAAATCATTTCCGAATTGTCGAAACAGTAAATAATTCTCGAAGGATGCCACAAGGTCGGAAATATATGAGTGATTCTCAGTATTTTTTCGAGGTCCACTAATAAATCTCGAAAACCGTTGGCCAAATTACAATTTGTCAGAATGTTATTATTTTCGCCGTCGATAGTCGTTTCTAGCGTTTGATAATTCAAAGTGGGCAAATGTAATACCGTCACAATTTCGGATAATTCGCTAATAATCCATCCCGTGGGAATTAATATGTGCAACGATTTGATTTTTTCGTAGACGTGTAAACTATTGTAGCCTAGAATTAAAGCCATTTCTAGAGGAGAAAACGGATGATCCCAAGACAATATATGTGGATTGAAATGAATCGCGCGGTCGGCCGAGGGAGATATATAAAAACGATCGGATAACGTATTATTATTATCTATTTGCTGTAGTTCTTGTTGTTTCTTTTTTTTTTGTTCGTATCCAGTTTTATTTTCTCTGGTGACGGTAGAATATAAATTATAGAATGTATCTAAAGTGTATACTTTATGATTAACAAAAAATGATTTATAACGATCAAATAAAATGTTATCTAAAATTGTTATTTTCATATGTTCATCTTTACAACATTTCTTTTTTACTACCAATACATTCTTTGCATTATTAGTTTTTTTACGTTTTCCCATGAGTGAAATTTCTTAATAGTACAATATTATTTTTTTTTAACAATATTTTTTTTTAGTTTATTTTTTAGTTTATTTGGTACTTTTTTTTAAAAAAAAATTAAAAAAAAGTGTAAAAGAAAAAGATATTATACTGAAATGGTACTTTTTTTTAAAAAAAAAACATTTTAAATAAAAAAAAAATATAATGAATAAATACATCAATACATTTCATAAATGTTATTTAGATGGAAATTATAGAGGTTGTATCACAAATTTATTACATTATTTGAGTGAATGTACAGAAATTGTTAATAAAGATATTCCAAAAACTATATGGGCGAGTAATAAAAATTGGGTGGAAGTATTAGACTTATTTTTAAAATACAAAAACGATCCGGCTAGTTATGAAGGTATTGTAGAATATAAAAGTTTATATAATGTTTCGGTAGAAATATTTTGGAAAGAATCGCTAAATCATAATTATAATATTGAACAATTATATAGTCACTGTAAATTAGTTATAAAAAGATATAAAGAATGCAACGTTTTTCACGTTCATAGTAGCGAATATAAAATAATTCAAGTTTCGGAAATTTTATGCAAAAAATTACTAGATTGTTCCAAAAACGATTTGCAAAAAACAAAAATTTTAGACGATTACAAATCAAAATTAACTCTTTGTCACCAAGAACAAAAAGATTTGATAGAAGAAAAGAATAAACAATTATTATCCATTTATGACTTGGAGAAGCAAATTGGCATCAAAGAATCTAACGAAAAACACCAACGGAAACTGAACGAAGTTCTTCAAGATAATTTAAATAACTTTTTTAGAAATTTAATTCCCAAAGGCAAAAAGAGAAAAGCAAATGACGAGAGTGATGATGATGATGATGATGATTACGATGCTAGTCATCGGTATCATTATGATGAAGTTTATACAAAATCAGCAGCACCTTCATACACTATAACACCAATGGATAATCAAGTCTTAACCGACGAAGTTACTCGTTTAAGTTCTGAAAATAATGAATTGAAATCGGAATTAGAAATAGTTCGAAGAGAATTAGATGAAAAAAAATTACAAGAAAATTTAAAAAAAATTCAAGATGATGCGTCAACCACGATGGATGTAGATTTAACAACTAGTGGTACAGAAATCTTGTCATCCGACGAAGAGATAAGAGAGCAACTTTCAAGTTCTCGAAGCGTTAATTTAATGTTAATGGAGAATTTAGAGAAAAAAAATGAAGAATTGAAAATATTAAAGGAAAAGAACCAAGAGATGATATTGAATCAAAAGTCAACTGTGGAGGAATTAACGAATATTAAAATTACTTTAGAAAATCTAAGGAAGGAAAAAGAAGAAATTGCAGCAAAACAATCTACGGTTACGCAGAGAGAATCTTTGGATGAAGAGAAAGAGTCTTTAAAAAAAGAGTATCAAAATCAACAAAGGGAAATCGAAAAGCTTAATGAAATAATAGACAAACAAAAAGAAGAAGTACCTAATAAAGAAAAATCAATAGAGAATCTTAATGAGCAAATAGAAAATCTTAAATCTCAATTACACGAAAAAAATAACGTAATACGAGAACTGACAATACGAGAAAAAGAAACGTTAAAACAACATAAACAAGAAATAGTAAACCAAGAAATAGTAAAATTAAAGGAAGACATTAATAAAGAAAAGAATGTTATAAAAAAAGAACTTGATGAAGGAAAAAAAACAATAATAGACAATTTGGGAAAAGAATTACAACCGTTTTATACTTATATTAATAAACAAGAAGAAATAATATCAAAGCTTCAAGCAAATTTAAACCAACAAATAGAAAAACTCACTTTATCAACATCAGCTAGTCAACAAGAGGCTGAAAATATTCGAAAACAATTCGAAAATCAAATTAAAGAGTTAAAAGAAACTTTAGAAAATGAAAAACTTCAAGAAATAGCAGAATTAAAGAATGATATTGATAAGAAAGAGGATGAATTTAAAAAAGAAAAGAAAGAATTGGAAAGGAAATTACAATCGATTCAAGAAGATAATGAAATCAAAAATTCTTTGATTCAAGAGCGTAACCAGACGATTCAAGAGCGTGACCAGACTATTCAAGAGCGTGACCGGACTATAAATTCCATCGAGATAACAATGTCAACAAAAGAAGAAGAGCAAGCTGAACTAATAAAAAACCAATTAGAAGAAGAAAAAAATAAATTAAAATCAGTATTAGAAGAAACTATAAAACTAAAAGAAGAAGAATTAAAAAAGTCTAGAGTAGATTTCGATGAATTAAACCAAGATAAGTTACAAAAAGAAAATGAAATACTACGTTTACAAAATGAAATTCAAAATTGTAACAACGAAAACCAAAAATTAAACCAAGAAATAGAAAATCTCACTTTATCAACATCAAAGAGTCGAGAAGAAGTTGAAACTATTCAAAATCAATGCGAAAAACAAATTAAAGAGTTAAAAGAAACTTTAGAAAATGAAAAACTTCAAGAAATAGCAGAATTAAAGAATAATATTGATAAGAAAGAGGATGAATTTAAAAAAGAAAAGAAAGAATTGGAAAGAAAATTAGAATCGATTCGAGAAGATATTACAAACAAAAATTCTTTGATTCGAGAGCGTGACCAGACTATAGAAAATTATATTACTGAAACAAAAGTTTTAGAACGAAAAAAAATCACCCTCGAGGAAGAAAAAACAGAAGAATTAAAAAAATCTAGAGAAGATTTCGATAAATTAAACAAAGAGAAACAACAAAAAGAAGAAGAAATAAAACGTTTACAAATTGAAATTAAAAATTGTAAAAAAGAAAATACAGAACTAGAAAACTTAAAAAATCATTACGAGGGCACATTAAAAGATAATGATGTTCAAAATAAAAACAAAGAAAAAGCTATAGCAGAAAAATTAAAAACGACTGAGGATGATTTAAAAGAGAGTAAAGAAAAATTGAATTTAGCTAATTCTAAAAATGATTCTCTGACTCAAAAAAACAAATCATTAGAAATGAATAAGATAGCGTATAATGAAACTATAAAACGTTTGGAAGATCAAATAAAACAATTGAAAAACCAGATTGATGAAATAACAAGTAAATACAATGGCGAAAAATTAATTAATAAAAACTTAGAAGAACAGAAAGAACAATTTGAACGAGAAAATAGGTTATTAACATTAGAAAATCGAGATCAAAAAACAAAGATCGATAACTTAGAAAGTGACGCGAGACAATTAAACATTAGTCTACATTCTTACAAAAGTTTAATAAATTTAAACAGCGATAAAGAAACTGATTTTCAAACGAAAATAAGGGAATTAGAATTAGAATTAAAAAAAGAAAAAATATTATATAATACCCTTAAAGAGAATTTTGAAAATACAGATTCAGCGAAAAACAATCTTGAAGCGCAATTATCATCTAAAGAAAATAAATTAGTTACGATTGAAACAGACTATAAGAAATTAAAAAAAGAAAAAGAAGACGAGTGTGGTGAATTAAACAAACAACTCGAGAATATTAAAAAACAAAAAAAAGAGTCTGAGATTGAATCTATTAAAACACTGGAAGGAAAAGAAAGAAAATTATCAAAAGAAATTAAAAAGTTAGAAAAAGAGATAAAAGAACTTAATCAGAAACATACCATCTTAGAAGCCGAGAAACTAACTCTAACCAATCAACTAACATCAGTAGAAAATGACTTGAAAGAAACAAAAGACGAATTGCAATCAATTTCATTAGAAAAAGAAAACTTTGACATGGAAATTGAAAACTTAAAACGCGATAACAATAACGCAATAAGAGATAAGGAAGCAAAATTAAAACAATTAGAAACTGCGAAGACAAAGCTCGAAAAAGAACGTGATACTCTAAAGAAGAAAATAGTCGATTTAAAGAAACAACTAACAGCTATAGAAAACAAATTAGCTGAAACCGAACAGGAATTGAGAAATATTACTTTCCAAAATAACCAGTGTCAGCAAGACAAAAAGGAACTTGAAAATGAGAAAGAGGTATTAGAAAATATAAAATCTGAATTATCCGCTAAAATAACAGAAATCGAAGACCAATTAAAGAAAGTTCGTGCAGAAAAAAAACAATATAAACAAGATATGAATGATCTCAAAGAGAGTAATTCTGAATTGTTCGAAAAATTAGAAAAAGTCGAAAGTGCGAATCTTTCACTTCAAAAGAACTTTGAGACTGCTGAAAGAAACCGTAAACAAAACGAACAAGATTTAATTTCTCTGCAAACAGAACATGAAAAACAAAAAAAGAATTTATTACTTACAACTCAACAATTGGTAATATATAAGGATCTGGAGAATGAGATGAATCAATCTGAGACAGAATTAAAACAAAAACACTCAGATTTAGTTCGGAAATTAAATACATGTAACACTTTAAATGAAGAATTAGAAACAAACTTGAGTTCAAAAATGCAAGAAATAGAATATATAAAAACATCTTTAGCTAAAACGAATCAAAAATTAATAGATACAGAAGAAGAATTAAAAAAACGAAAAGATCGCGTAGCACAACTTTCAAATTATATAAAGAAAATTACAGAAAGAATTCAAAAGAATCAATTAAATAAAAAACCCACATTTATTACATTAAATGATAAAGGAGGTTTAGAAATACCAACAAATTATGATATTAAATTAAATGATATTTATAGTAATCAAGAATTATTAAAGATCTTTTTACAAAAATATAAATTTGAACAAGAAAATCCTACAGTTATAGAAGTTTTTAATTACTTGGACGAAATTATCAATAGATTTGTAGACTTATATAATGCATATCAAAATCAATGTTATGATGATATTAAAATAGATAATTATAAGGATATTTCCAATTACGTTTGTGACAGAACTGTAGAAATTTTTAATGAATTATTTACTATTCAAGGCACGTTTCCATCCATCTGCTATGGAAGAGATAATAATAGAAGAGATAATATTATGTTTTCAATCAACGTAATGAAAACATTAGCAAAATGTTTCCAAGGACACGATAGGATTAACTTTTTGACAATGCCACCCCAAGAAGATCAAACTGTTTCTAATATTACTTACGTTCACACTTATCTAACTTCCATTTTTGATTTTTATCAAAATATTGTTCATATACAATTATATAATAATATGGAAAATACGATGGTTACGATCGAAAATGTATTTGTTAGAGAAATATTTTTTCTTGTACAAGAAAAAGTGATAAAAATTAAAGATTTAAAAAATGTAATATTAGGTGAAAAAATACTTTTTTCTTACGATGAACAAAAACCTTTATCTGACGAAAATAATATTACAATTGCTATAAAAGGTAACTGGGTATATCAGGAGGTTCAATCTTTTTTCATTGCCAAAGATTCGACGAATCTTTTGTTTAACATCGAAAAATATAAAAATTATTTGAAAAAGAAAGAAAAAGAAAATATTTCACAAAATATTCCACAAGATATTTCCGATAAACAAGAAAATATTAAAGATATTTCAATCGTGGGATATGCATCTCAAAACTTGACTCTAGAGCAATTATCGAATCATTTTTATGATAACTATTACAAAACCGTATTAATACCCTTACAAGTATTGTTAGGTGATATTTTAGAATTACTCATAGAAATTGAAAATATAAAACAGATGCAACATCTACAACAACAATTACAACAAAATTTACAACTACAAATACCACAAATTTTACAAAGAAAAGCAAATTCTAGTATTCTACATTTATTTCGAATATTATATTTTATTATACAACAACAACAACAACAACAACAACAAGTGCAAGTATTTGATCCAGCATCTTCTTCTACTCCAATTATTGCCACTTCTGTAATTTTAAATATGATTACGATGTGCCAATGACAGAGCAAGTTCCTGTCCAATATAATTACTACGATGATAGTTTAGTAAATCAGTCTGTAAGTTTTATTGGTCAAGGAACAAGTTATCAAAATTTCTCTAATAGTTCCGAAGAAAAACAGCAACAGATAGAAAAATCAACGCCGTCTAACGTATCGTTGGAGAATTCAGAAATAGGTCCAAAAATATTCGATTTTATTGACAATTTAGTTGCTTTATTTCCAACGTGGATAAAAAACCATTACTATACGCTAGTCGCTAAGCATATAGAAGATACGGGACGGGACGATGAAGCTGCAAAATTATTCGCCGTTATCCAAATGAATGACCTTTTGACATCAGAAATTGAAAACCTCGTGAAAATAGTGATGGATTTAATAAATAAATTAGTTTCTCTATTTCCAAACAAGCTAAAAAGAGATTACGAGGAGCAGGTTAAATTAGAACAAAAAACGAGAGGAGTGAACGAACAAGAAGCAAGATTTTTCGCCGCTATCAACATAAGTAATATTTGGATGAAGGACTTTAAAACGGTCCTAGATTTTGTAATAATTATATATAAACAAGTGAATGAAATAAATACTGGATCACTGGAGGAGAAATTATTTGACGATAATTTAGAAACATATAAAGATAAATTGTCATTGATTTATCAATATTTTCACGAAAATTTATATTTTCTTGTCTTTAAATTTATTTATGATTTGAATTTATTTTATAAAGAATATTATGGTGATCTTAAATTTGATAAAAACGAGGCACCACCACTTATAAAAAATATTAAAAATATTAAAACATATGTTCCGAAACAAAACTATTTCAACGATTTACGTTTTATCGTTCCAGTTTATTTAAATTCTACAGTTTTTCTAATATGTAAAAAAATTATTAATACAAATTTTCCTACAGATATAGAACTAGTTAACTATATTTTTAGTTACAAAAGTGAAAATAAGGAAAAGGAATATGATTTTTATTCTACTTATTATTTATTTATGAATTATGAAGAATTCTTAGGAAGTTTTATCAATGTTTTATCTATAACGAAAAGTTATAAGACAAAAATTGAAAAAACAAAAAGAATAATAGAAAGCGTACAATCATTAATTAAACATTATGAAGAGATGTTGGGAAAAAAGATAAAAATAAGAGAAGAATTGAAGGTACAAGAAATGGAGACGGAAGAATCTACACAAGATGAAATGCAACAAGCATCTTCTGTAGTAGATACAAGTCAACAAGAAACTCCTGTAGTAGATGCGGTTCAAGAAAATGTAGTATCCTCTTCTTCTATGGACAAAGTAAAGACTGTAAAAAGATATAAAGTTTCAGAAATAGAAAGACTTGAAGAAGTAGAAGTAAAAAAAATAATAGAAGAATTAAATACTGATAATAAAACTAATAAAAACGATTTAAATAAATTAAAATTAGATTTCACATCAGAAACTGTTCTTAAATTTATTAAAGAATTTATTAAATATAAAGTTAAAGAATACGAAAATGAGAAAATTGAAATGAAAACACAACAAGAAATACCTATCTATCAAGAAAAAGTAATGAAAAGAAAAAAAAACTGTAGTGAAAAAAAGAAAAATAAGATCTATTCCTAGTAGAATAAACATGAAACTCTTTGCAGAAAATATTTGGAGTAAAGATGAAAACGTAATAGAGCAATCTGTATCTAAAATGGAACCTCCTGCTATTTCTAATTTTAATTTTCCTATCGCTACAGCATAGGAGAAAAAAAAAACCCTAAAAAAAAAAAAACCCAATCTATTAAAAAAAGTTAAAAAAAATAATAAAATAATAAAAGCATTATGCAAAATTTTGAACAAATTTTAAATTCGGTTCAAAAATGGTATCAACAACAAAGTCAATTTGAAAAATATCAATTGAAAGAAAATGAAAAAAATGAACAAAATGAAGAAAATGAAAACGAACAAAATCTCAACGTTACGAGTATTTACGCACTATTAACCGGTTCGATTATATCGATTATTATACTCGTTCTATCTCGTTGTAATATTGATTTTTTTACATTAATCGTTTTAGTAGTCATTACCGTTGTGATGATTAGTATAAATATGGCCCATATTATTTATTATTTTTCAAACTATATTACTAAAAAAATTTTCAAACCTCGAGCCATACCATTGTTAAAATAATACTTTACGTATAATAATATTATTATAATAGTACTACTATAAATTTAATTAATTCTTTTTTTTTGTACAAAGAAAAAAAAAAGAAGAAAAAAAAATAATTGAAAAATTAATTAATAATTTACTTTTGAATTTAATTTGAAAATATTTCATTAAATTTGGATAGAATGGCAAATTATTATAAATCTCGCCGAAATAATTCTAAAGATGATTTTAATATAAATCCTATATTATCAACTATTAATGACACCAATCACAATAAAGAAATGGAAACGAAAACGTATCATAAATGTTTGTATATTTCTGGTCTAATTATTGAAGATAATGAAGATAATAATTTAATGGATTTGAAGAATGAAGAAAATATTATTTCATTGTCGCCAAAATATCCGAGGGTATTTGTTTCGGAACTATGTATTGGCGAAACGTTGATAACCGATAAACAAGTTGTGTACAGTAAAATAGTATATAATTTATATGGTAAAATAGACGAATTATCGGATGTAACACGTGAAAATTATTACTATCCGCAAAAGGCAGAAAATTTTCGATTGTTACCACCGATCATCGAAACTCTCACCGAAAAGAAGATTAAAGATACGCTCGTGGCATTTTTAAACGAAGAGATGCGCTGTTTTAAAAATTTGATTATTTACACGGACGACGATGAAAAAATTGTATTATATATAAAGAAACTTATCGCAGATTTTTGTTTTCCCAAACAAGATATTCAATTAAATTCAGTTGATATTTCAAATTACCTAAGAAAGCAAAATGAATATAGAATGTATCGTAACAACAATGGTAATAACAATAATAAAGTTCAATTGATAATACCTTCGAGAATTATCGGCGCTACTGGCTTAACTGGATCTAATCCGATTGGCACTATGAACTTGTGTCATTTTCATTGTATGTATAAAAAAGAAAGTAATAACAGATTAAAAAATGTAATATGTTGTAATTATAGAACATTGTTAATGATGAAGATTATACATTCGAATATGTCGAGATCGTATTATTATGAAAATGGATATATCGAGAAGAAAACGTCGTCGTACGAAAGTTGGGGTGACCAAGTTGATTATGCCGAACAACAGCAACAACAAGAACGAGAAGAAGGAGAAATATTCGAAGAGGATGACGAGAATGAAATTGTATTAATGTACGAATAGAAAAGTAGGTGGAAAAGAAGAAAAAAAAAAGTATATAAATGTAAATTGTAAATATATTAAAAATAAAATATTTAAAAAAAAGTAAATCAGCGTGCATGTGATCTTTTTTTTTTTAAAAAAAAAGAAAGAAAAATGATCGACAATTACGAAAAAGAAATTATCGGTTACGCGGATTACTGCCAACAATATTGTAAAGTACATCGTATCGATCATTATTACAATGGTGAAAATCTAAAAAGATTTTTTGATACTTTAAGAAATTTATTAGATAAAAAACAACAACAACAATTTTATCTCATCATTAATTATACGGGACCGTGGTTTGTCAATGATAAT
>JAFIDM010088292.1:227075-257135 GCA_023159025.1 Thereuonema tuberculata
AAAAGATATTGCTTTTGTTTTTAAAAAAGAAAAATTTTTAAAAGTTTTAAAAGTTTTAAAAAAAAATTGAAAAAAGTTTAAAAAACTGTTTTTAAACTTTAAAAAAAAACAGTTTTAAAAACTTGATTAAAACGATCATTTTTGAAAATGTCACACCTCAAGATATTTTACCTCATTCTAAATGATTTTGTCTCATTTTCACTTATTTTTACTTCATTTTAAACTAAAATGTCACATTGAAAGTTTCACTTAAAAATGAGGCTAAATTGACACATTTTAGATAGTTTGTGACATTTTTTGGGGCTAATTTGTCACATTCGGGGCTAATTTACCTCATTCGGGGCTAAAAAAGCACATTTGAGATTAAAAAAGCACATTCGGGGCTAAATTACCTCATTTGGGGCTAAATTACCTTATTTGGGGCAAAATAAGCACATTCGGGGCTAAATCGTCACATTATTTATGAATCAATTTTAAAAAAAAAACTAAATAAAAACTAAAAAAAAAACAATAGAAAAACACACATTTTGAAAAATACACATTTTGATTAAAAAAAAAATATTACTTTTACTTTGTTTGTTAAGTAATTTTTAAAAGCTTTAGATTTAAATTAAAATTCAAGTTGATGATACTCTGTTTTCAAACAAGAAAGGTGGCAAGACAGGAAAGAAGCGTCTCGTTAATGCGTGCCTTTGCAATGGTCACTGTATAAAATAAGAAGCAGCGACACCGCGCCGAGAAAAACCTGTACAGAAAGGAGACCAGTCAGATTATGAAGAAGCCAATAATTTTTGAAGATGAAAATGATTGAAACTATTCACAATGCAGCATTAATTCCACAGTGAGTAAAATCAAAATGAATAGTCATTAATCGTTAAATCTTAGAAAGAATTAAAACGTTGTAAGGAACAAAATTAAAAAAGAGTATTAATTCGTTGTGTTACAATAATAAATTAAGACAGAAAAAAATTAAAGGAATAATTAGAATTAGTGCTTGCAAACAGATCAGTAGTGATTATATTATTATAATATTTAGAAATTTAGTATCAGTGATATAGTGTGAATTAATATATAATTATAGTAAAGTAATTTTATTTTAGCAAACCAGACATATCAATCCAAACTCGAGAGTGAAAAGATACCTCCTCAATATTGTCACTCGGGTCAGGAGTGTTCGAGCTAAACAAAAATTGAAGCAGATACCAGATATTTGAAAATTTGAAATATAATCAAGAAGACATTCCGTTTATTTTCAGGTTGACCATTGTAATTAAGTATTGGAAATAGAAAAAAAAATCACTTCGGTTCAATTTCTTTCAATCCAATACCCATTTATTTTTATTTAGTACCTTTTTTTTATTTTTTTTTTACAAATAATCTTTGTTTGATATACAATTACTCTCTAAATTGATATAATTTATAATAAATCATTTTTCTATGTTCAAAATCAAATATATATCCGATACTCGAATTAATATCATTAATTTTTTTTTGAAATCTTTGTTTATCTCGAGCAAAATTTTCCCAATATACTTTTCTCGCTTCTTGATAAGCAAATTTCCAAACAAACATAAGCTGAATTTGTTTTAATTTTTTTTCATCCGATGGAAACCAAACTCGTTTCTTTTGTCGTTTCTCTTCCATGTTGAAATGAATTTATTTAATTTAATTTTAATATTTAATGTAATAGTAGTACTGGAAATAAATAGCAATTTATTAAAAATTATATATTATTTGATATGATCAATCAAATATTAATGAACAAATAAATCATATTTTAAGGTTGGCGTTAATGATTGATTGTTACGATAAATTACAGTTTTTATTTATTTTTTTAATATATATTATGATTTATCATTTGTTATTTTATTAGAAATTATTATTTTACATTATAATTATGGATATATGGAAATTTTAATTTTATTACTTATATTTGGGTATTGAATATTTTATGTTAGTTATTGGTTTTTAATATTATTTATTAATTTCATTATTTATCAGCGTGGATTATAGAAAATGTATGAAAATATCTCCAAATCAATCATATGTTTAATTTCTCTCATAAAAGCTATCGATGATTGTCAACCGCGTAAATCGATTATTTTTCTAATATTGTACAATGTAATGGATTTTCAATTAATAAAACTCGCTCATTCTTTAAATTTAAGACACATTCTCGTTATAATTTTTATAACAGTTTTCGAAAACACGTTTCTAGTCTCTTTATAAGCACATTTCCAAACAAACATTTGTTTAATAATTTTTTTTCTCCATCCGGTTAAAATGAATCTATATTATTTATTTTTACTATTTAATACAATATTAGTATTAGAAATAAATAGTAATTTATTAAAAACTATATATTATTTGATATGTATACAAATAATATTATTATATGATAATGATGAATTATATAATATTTATATGTTGACGATAATTGTTGATTGTTTTGATAAATTGACGTTTTTATTTATTTTTTTTATTTCTATTATAATATATTATGATTTATCATTTGTTATTTTATTAGACCTTATTATTTTACATTATAATTATAGAAATATAAAAAATGTATTAGTTATATTTATATATATTTCTATCTATTTAGTGTTTTATGTTAATTATTGGTTTTTAATATTATTCATAATTTCATTATTTATTAGCGTGGATTACATGAAATATGTTATTTTTTTCCATTTCATGATTTTTTTACATTTTCATTATAATATCTCCAAACCGATCGTTTGTTTAATTTCTCTCATAGAAGCTATCGATGATTGTCAACCGAGTAAATCGATTGTTTTTCTAATATTGTATAATATAATGGAATTTCAATTTTTACAAGTCGCTCTTTCTTTAAATTTAATACAAGTTTGCTGTAAAATCCTTATTTTTATGTTTATATAAATGGGAAAAAAAAATATTAATAAAAAAAAATATAAATAAAAAACCTAATCTCAAAATGGACAATATTCTTGAACATAAATTCAAACATTATGAAAAAGAATTATCTTTATTATGTTTAAATAGTATAAAAAGTAAAATTTTTCTAAAAATGAAACAAAATGAATTAAATAAAATCATTAAAGACTACCTTATGATAAATAACTTTAGTGAAAAATTTATCGATTGTTTCAACGACGAGCAAGTACGGATTGTCATTCATGAAATTATTTTAGAAGCAATCTGCTTTCATTACAATAGTTTTCTTCGGACTTTTATTTTACATTTATTTCGAGAGAAAAAAAATGAAGTATTAAAAATTTTTATCGAAATTTGTATTCAACTAGGTAATTATAAAATGCTAAAAGAATGTTTTAATGTCGAAGAAGATTTAAAAAAAGTTAATCTCGATAAAACCAATATTATTTTTTATCGTTTAAAAAATATACTCGAAATAATTTCGAGGAAAGATTTTACTACTTCTCCGATCAATGAAATACTACCATGGTTAAACGATATCGATCACAATACGAGCGAAGGAATAGATAAAAAAATAGTTATATATCAATCGAACAATATTAGAGATTATATAAATTTAGGTATATTTTTATTAAAACATTTTGAAGAAGTTATTGATATTGAAGATGAAAAGTTGAAAGAATTTCTAATGAAACATGAACGACATGAACTCACTCAAGTCGAAATTTTCCGACGTGAATTGGAGTATAAAATTAAAGATAAATTTGGTCAAATCTTGAGTAATTCTTTCAATAATTATCTGATCAAGGAAAATAACGTCGAAAATGTTAAACAAATTCTCCAATTATTTCCAAATGTCGATTTAAATGTAGATTTCGTACTAAATTGTAAATGTCGAGATCAAGACAGCAAATATTTCAATCTATCGTTAATGGAAATACTAATTATAACTAATAAATTAGAAATAATGAAATATATAATTAACAATATATTAAAAAAAGATAAAAACTTGATTGACATAGATACTTTCGATACGTGGATATATCTTTGTATACAATTAGGTCGAGATAAGATTTTACAAGAATTAATTAACTTGAAACAAAATATCAACACCTCGAATCTCGATTTGGAATTGAAAGACCTCGACCGGAAATGGCTCGATCTCTTTGAAAATTTTAAAGATATAGTAAACTATGAGTTAACTCATCCTTGTTGTTTAATTGTACCTAAATTATATTTGAATCCAGAATATCCTGAAATGTCACAAAATATTGAAGATTATGTAAAGATAAACGACTTGTTACGGAATGATTTTCAAAACCTATTTCCTTCGTATAATATTTTTTTTTGGATAAAAATGAATAGTAATAAAAATATATTATCCAAAAAAAGGAAAAAAAAGAATTGAAATTTCAAGATTTATTTATTATCTTTCCTTTTATATTTAATTTCTTCTTTTTATTTTAGAAAATAATATTAAATAATATCCAAGAAATGAGTAAGATTTTTCATAATTGTAAATTAAAATAACCGTCCAAATTTCTAATTATCATTAAGAAATATTACTTGATAAAAATATAGAAGCATATTAACTCCCAAAACTACAAATATAAAAAAAACACAAAATAAACTTTTTTTCTGCGAGTATAAATAGATCTAGAATTTTTAATATTTATTTATTAAATTTTATTGTTAAATTTTAGAATGAATATAGATTCATTAATTGATTATATTAAAGAAAATATTGTTAGTTGGAAACCATTATCGTTAGATCCTTCTACCATTCAATCTAGTATAGCTATTGATACTCCGATATTACATCGATTAGATTTAAAACCCAATCGGTGTTACGAAATTCTTTTTAAAGGAAATTATCGTCCCATACTATGTCTCGTCAAAGAAAAAAAACTATCCGAAACTCCAGAACAACAACAACAACAACAGCAAGAACAGCAGCAGCGAGAAAACAATGTACCTGGAAAAAAGAAAAGAGGTCGAAAACGAAAAATTGTACCTTGTTTTATAAACGAATAAAAACATTTTATAATGAAAGAGAATTGCGTCGCCGCTATTCAGCATCCTTAGATCAAGTTACGTGTAGAACCTGGGATGAAATTATTTATCGAAATGATAACGTTCGCTTCGTTTTCAATTTAAAAACGAGTCGATTTTATTGGCAATATAAAAAATTTTTATCATCTCACGAAAAATTATTAACGTCATCGGGTCTTATCGAAACGTGTTATCATTCGTTGGAATCGTATCAATTTAGTTCAATTATTTATATTCCATTTCGATTACCGATCAAAAATTTTTTTTTAAATACCAATCCGGTATTTAAACGTTATCTAGTAAAACAAAATGATTTTGTTCATTATCATCTATATAATCCATACAGTAAAATTCGTCCCGTTATCGAAGGTATATTGGAATGTGAAACTCGTGATAATGAAGTCGAAAAAAAATACGAATACGATAGCTTATCTTTGAAACTTTATATTTTTGATGCTTTACGATACGATACCTGTCCGATTCGTAAAGAATTTTACGGGAAACCAAAAATAAATCACTGCCGATATTTCACCAATTACTCGTTTCCTTTTTACTTTGCCGTCAAATGGAATGGAAAACCAATTTTGTATCAGTTGCGAGACGATACCAGTTTAGAATTTAACGTTTTCGTTCGTGGAAATACGTACGTTATCGAAATGGAAATTAATGAAAAAAATAATTTCAATATAAATGGCATTATAATCGACGTAGCGAACCAGAATTTAGAACCGGTCGATCGAATTCGACACTTGCAATTTTTACAACAATATTTTGGTAATAAATTGAAACAACGATATAAATTGTTAGTACAATATTTTTATCGTGTAGATAACGATCTATCTAAATTTGGACAAAAACTTTTTTTAAACCGTTTAAATTACGATTCCACCGCGAGAAATGAAGTGATGGATATTATTTTTAAAAATAACGATGAGAATCATTTGATTCAATTACAATCCGATATCGATAATATTTCGGACGGTCTTATTTTAATTTATAGTCCTTTAAAAAAACATAAAAACAATGTAGGAATTATTAAATTTAAAGCTGGTCATAATACGGTAGATTTGCAATATTTTAAAAATAATATTTTTATAGATAACGATGGTTATCTTTATTACTATTCTTATTCAAATATAGAATATTTTAAATTAAAATCTAATTGTATCTATGAATGTAAAATTGAACAATCTTTATCAAATGTTAAAGAATATTTTATAACAGATATTATTAAAATTAGAAAAGATAAATATCGACCAAATCCACGGAAAACAGTAGAAATGATTTTTGAATTAAATAGAAAAAAAAACAATCTATAATTCTTTTAAATAAGAAAACAACAACAATAAATGATGATCGTTATTATTCATCATAAATTTATTTTTATATTATTTATGATCATTTGGATTATTTTATCATTTTATTTATATTATCGTATTTATTTATACTATTATAAACCGTTAATAAAGAGTCAAAACTTTTTTTATCGTTTTTGTTCCAATCATCCGAATATCGGCGAATTTTACGATCCTTCTTTACGCAAACGAAACTGTTCTCAAATATTATCATCTTCGGGAAATGTAATAACGACAACAACAGAGAATCCCATAAAAAATAATAAAAAAGTTAAATTACACGCCATAGAGAAAGATCCTTATTCTTATCTCGTTCAATTACCGATCGATAATAACAAATTTCTGTTTGAAACTTGTAATGAAAACGAGAGTAATCGTCAGTATTTCGGTTTACACTATCGTTTCGATAAAAAAAATAAAAAATGTACGTTATCTAGTCAGGCGTGTAGAGATCAAGAACGCGGAGAATCTGTGCCGTTTCATTCGAAAGATTTGGTGTTTCTACAACAACAACGAAATAAATCGGATAATCAAATCGAAAATGGTATTCCGTATTTTATATGCGACGGGCGAGGTGGAATTGAAAGTATAAAGTATTGTTCGCAATTGGGATCGTACTACGACCCTCATCAAAAACGATGCATTATGCCTTTCGATTCTTCGTTATATAATACGATCGTTCCTTACGAAATGAGTTTCAAAGAGTTGTATCGTTTCTTGAACAAAGAGGAGAAAAAAGAAGAAATAACGAAGGTACCCGTATCAGAATGTGAACATGCCAAATTTCTTAATCATCCAACCGATCCCAAAATATACTATCGATGCGGCGATGATAGAGTACCCCATCAAAAACCACCGTGTCGCGAGGGGGAAATATTTTCGATCGACTATGAAAGATGCATAGACGAAATATGTGCTGGTGTACCGGTTGGTCAGACGAAATTTTTTCCGATACAAAAAAATAAAATGTTTCTTTATTCGGACGAAGCGTGGAAATGTAAAAACGGCGGCTCCACAAAAATTGTTTGCCCTCAAAACAAACAGCAAAGATATATCGACGACGATCATTTATATTTTCCATTTTTACAAGCTAGCAATTATACGATCGAAAATTTTTTCAATACCGTTCACGATAACGAAAAGTGTCGTCCATTTAATTTCGATACAGATCTATCGTCGTCGCAATCGAAAATTATTTTTACGAGAAAAAATGATTTTGCCAAAGAAAAATATCGAGACTACGAACCGAGCGTCTATTTCGATGTGACCAAACAAAAATTAGCCATCGAAGCGGAGGGAAAAATAGACGATGCAACAGCCTATGGTCGTTACATCGATAATAAATTTACCGATCCTCTAACAATTTGTAGTGATAATCCGCACCGTCTAGGAATCGCCAATAAATGGGATTTTCAACGCTATTTCCATTGTCCTCGACAAAAAGAAGAAATTTGTCCTACGAACCACATATTTTTCGAAAACAGATGTACACCTCTAGATAATTTGAGAGAAATCGAACCGTGTCTAGTCGAATATCACGAATTGGAAAAAAATAAATATCTCCACGACGATTCATCTTTTTATTTCACAAATTATTTTAAAATTAATTTTTTTAAATCATTTTTAACAGAAAACCAAAAATTCTTATGTTTCGGTGTAAGAAAAGTAGACCTAAAGAGTAACATTTCTCTAATTGATCCAATCACTAACGATTTTAAAACATTATTAAGTATCGTAGATTATGTCAATAAAGATTTCCAATTCGATAATCAAATACATCGATTTCATCGGTTTTTAGGATTACACGAACGATTAGTTATTCCTAAAGATATTCGTACCGTTACCCAATGTAATAATAATGATAATGATGATGATTCTTCTACCGAAATTTATAGTTCTCTGTATGGTAGATGTATCGAAGAGAATTGTCTCGATGCTGTTTTCTATACGGACGATTGGATCAACGAGGAAACGGCCGAAACGTATCGCAAAAATTACCTTTATCAATGTAATCGTATCGGTCGCGTTATCGACCGAGTAAAAGTTTGTAATGACGATGAAATTTTTGATGTGGTATCCGAACAATGTATTTCTGAATCGAATTTTAACGATAATAAAATTAATTATTGTAAAGATTTAACGAATGGTTCGTATAATATTTTTTCCAAAGATATAATAATTTCGTGTCCGGATAATATAATTTTTAAGTTTCGAGGTGCTGTCGCCACTGGTCTTCGTTTAGAAGAAAAAATAGAGAAAGAAAAAAAGTATGATGAAGATTCTTTTTATTATTACATTCATCCAAAAACATATACAGTAAATAAAATTGATAAAAATTCGGATAAACAAATTTTAGTTATTGATCCTAGATATCGTTATATTAATAGTAATTAATGTAATTAACAATAATTAAAAAAAATTACTTGTTAAGAAAATTAGTCTCTCTTGAATCTTTATCAAATAATTTTTTTTCCTAATAAAAGAAACTTTAAAAAAAGAATATTTTAAAAGAAAAAAGAATATTTATTTCTCATTTCAAGGGGGAGAATATTTATACTCCCCTTGAAAGGGGGGAGAATATTTATACTCCCCTTGAAAGGGGGGAGAATATTTATACTCCCCTTGAAAGGGTGGAGAATATTTAGGGGGGAGAATATTTATACTCCTTTTGAAGAGAGAGGGTGTGATATAATTATTATTTTAATTGATTATATTCTCTATTTTTCTCTAAATCTATTTCAATTTATCAAAAAAAAAGAAGGAATATGACTTATCTTTTTTTTAAGGGGAATATCTTCCATTTTTTTGTTACATACTGTATAATTGAAATATACATCAAGATATAAACATATAATCATTCTTTTTTTTTATATTCCTCATATTAAATATGAAATCTTGTAATAGGTAAAGGTTAACAGTAAAAAAAAATAAGAGGAAAAAATTTGTCTTATTAAATCATTTTATTTAAGTAAAAAATAATATACATTAATCTATTCTGTAATATTAATAATTTTGTTATTATATAAAAAGAAAGTAAAATCAGTGATATTATAAATATTTCTTACTTTTATAGGATAACTTATACAATAATTTCTATACTTATTCAACATATATTTTTTTGGTAGAACACACATTGCTCTAATTTTATTATTACAAAAAGATATCGTTAATCCATTTTCCATTCCAGTGTTTTCACAACCTTGTATTGGCAGAAAGTAATCGAATTGAAAAGAATCTGGTATAATAATTTCATCTGTATAATAATAAAAAACATTTCCAAAATACACGTATATCATATAGTTTTGAGGATATAAACTTGCAGTTCCATTTTTTTTATCGTCAAAACAAATTTGAAGCAAAGTTATTTTTTCCTCATTATTACGATTATTATCATTATTATTTATACAATATCTAAATAAAATACAGGATAATAAAGATAAATTTAATACAAATAAATAATGATTAATCATTTTATCAAAATGTAAAATTAGAATAAATTAAAAATTGGATTAAATAATTCCCATATATATAGATTTTTTTTTTGATATATTACGTCTAACTATCATTTTCTTTTTCTAATTTAACTTTTTTTTCATCTTGTTTCGAATCGTTTTGTTCTTTTGGTTTTCGTTTTCGGTAAGTTCTTTTTGTTTTTACTTTTTCATCACTTTTAACAGTAGTACTTTCTGGTTTTTCAATTTTCTTCAAAATTAATTCTGTTGTTGTATCAACCAATTCTGTTGCTGTATCTTTTTCATGCGCAACCAAAGTACTATCATCTTCCGTTTTTTCGTGATGTTTAGGTTTTCTTCCTCTTTTTTTCTTCTTTTCTGGTTCATTATCCATAGTTTTAGATTTTTTATCCTTTTTTTGTTTACGATTTTTTATTTTATCTTTAATGCTCTTTTTACTATTAGTAGATTCTTCGACGGATTTTTGATATTTACAAATAATTTGTTTCGTATTAGAATCTTCTTCCAAATAATAATCCGCGGGTAGATAAATATTTTTAAATTGATTTTCAACAGTTTTAAAATCCACTGGACATTTATAATCTCGTAATATTTCGCACAGGCAATCATAAACGTCTGAATGTTGTTCGATTAATTTTTCCACTAAATCTCCACCGTTTCTTACAATCTTTTCATAAACAATTTTGTTATCTTCTTTCTCATCATCTTTTAGAGAAGGACTAATTATTTTTTGATAAATGGCAGCATTGATTAAAATAACATAATTTTCTACATCGTTCGGATTAAAATGATTAGCTATACCATTCCACAAATCTCGTAATGTATCCAAATATATAAAATCAATATCACTATAATCGATATTATGAGAAAATTTCATAATGGTTCTATTTGTTAATTTCTCGGGAAGGTCAACGGGTAGTATGCGATAAAATTCAAATTGATTTATAAAATTACTCGGTTTTGAAATTTTAGATGCAAAAGCGGAAAAAAATCCAAACATTTTATTTCGATCAAACTCTAGTAAATTTTCATTAGATGAACTTTTCCTGATAATAAAATCTCCTTTCGCGGTATATAAAGAATTATCTTTTTTATGAACCAAATAATACTTATCTACATCGTTCGGTATATTTGAAAGAAATGTTTTTAAATCGGGATCTACGTTAGCCCCAACACTTTCTTTATTAGCGTAGTAATATTGTACTTTGTTTAATAGTTCATCGTCGATTAAATAAAAATATTTAAAATATTTGTCTCGCCACTCTTTTAAATCATTAATAAAGTATTTTGCAAATGTTTCGGTGGAAATTTTTATTTTATTTTTTTTAGGAATTGTATTTTCGTTATCAGTAGCAGTAGTTGACATTTTTTTTTATTGAAATATTTTGAAATTTAAATTCTTTCAAATTTAACAAAATTTAATTTTTTTTATGTATTTTTTTATTAGTAAATTTTTTTTTCTAAATTTTGAAAGGTTTCGATATAACCTTCCAAAAAAAATTACTTCTGCTTAGATAAAAATTTTAAAAAATAGTAAATTTAATAATAAAAATATATACTTATTTATAATAATAATAATACTACCATTATTAGTTGTTAACAATTTTACTAAATGTTTATAATCATTTTCTGTAAGATTTAAATAATTTTTATCATTTTCTAGTAGTTGAGAAATATCGTAACTTTCGTTATCATTTTTAAAATTTCTATAAATTAAATTAACTGATTGACAACAAACATCTCTAAAACATTTATGGTCAGCAGTAATAGTATCATTTTGAAATAAAATATTATATTCTTTCCAATAGTAATTATTTAAACTATAATCAACAATATCATTATAATGGTGTTTTGATAATATTTCTGTTATATTATCATTTACTTTAATAATTTTTTCCGTTGTAATTAGATAAAAAGATTGCTCATTATCATTCGAGACGATACCGCGAATTTTATCATCTTCAAAATCATCCCAATTAAGAAAAGGAAATACAATTTTTATATTTCTAACTCCCCATCCATATTTGTTTTCAAATTCTAATTCGGACATATTCTTTTTCTTTATTTCGGTAAAATAATTTTCGATCATATTATGAAACTCGAAAGTAAATTCTTTAAAAAGAAATACTTTATTTTTATTTTTATTTACGTAAACTGCAACAACAGCGTCGTACATACAGAAGTTGCTAGTTTCATCAATTTTCTCTAAGATAAATGTCGTATTAGATTCCATCGATTCTTGTTTATAAGATAATTTTTTACAATCGGTTGTAAAAAAAATATAGCGTTTTTTATAGGAATTAAAATAACCCGATGCAATATTCGATGGTAAATCTCGCCAATCGATATCAATAGTTTCTTTAGAATTTAACGAATATTTACGAAAATATCCACCTTCAAAAAATATAACTAAATCATTAGTATCGTCTATTTTCATCATACCTCTTATCTTTTTAAGAGGTATTATCTGTTTATTACATTGAATTAAATATTGTCGAGCATCATTAACTGTAATATTCCAAATAACATTTGATATTTTATTATGAGCTATATTAGCGTTGTTTGTTAAATCGATTATTTCAGGGATATCGGTTGTTGAAGTTAGAGTTACTACATCAGTATCGGGGATTACTTCAGTAGTTGAACTTTGTAATGAACTAACGTTTACCACATCGGAAATTAAACTATCATTTAAAACAATATCAGGAGCTAAACTAACATTTAGTATGTCAGCGGTTGGATAGATAGTAGTTGGAAGAATGGCGATTGAATTAGTGATATTATCTTTAGTACAGTTTAGATTTAAAGTATCATTAATTGTATTATTATCATTGAGTATAACAAATAAAGAAATAATTAAAGAAGAAATCATTTCAAACTAGTTTTTCTTTCCGTGAACAGAGATTCTTTTAAGTTTAATTTAAGTAAATATTTTTTTTTAATAATTTAAATTTTAATTTAATAAATTTTTTTTTTGTATTTATATAGGACTTCTTCTGCTTCGCAATAACTGTAAAGAAAATAAAAATTTTTTTTATTATTTTAGCTTAATGGACTTGTTTGTATTCTTGTTAGTAGATTTGTTAATTATTTTGAATATTATTAATAAATTTTATATACACCAAATATTGTTTATAATATTTTATTCAATTCACATGTCATGTACACTATTTTTACAATTTACACTCGTGAAAGAATAATATAAAAATAAAAATCGTCAGTAATGTATTCATACTCACACAAAAAGTTTCAATTTATTGAATTATTTCTCTCCGTTATATCATTATTAGTTTTTTTAATCATCGAAAAATTCAAATTTCTAAAATTCCAATCATTGGAAACATACAACCCCCGTAAATATTTCATGTCAGCCAAATAATTCGATAATTTATGCGTAAAGAGAAAACAATCACTAAAACATAAATCAATGATACGAATATAGCGTCTCATCCGTTAATATTTTTATCGTAAAATTGAATTGTTATACCTTTAATAATTATTTTTTGAATACAACTAATAACATTACACGAAGGATATGGGTTAGAAAATTACAGGTATCTTGTTTTTTCAATAAATATTGTAATAGATACGAATATATTTTTAAATGGAATAAGATAATGAAGATTTTGCCATTCTTCTTTAAATAAATTTGATCACATTTTATTTACAATTATTATACAACTTTTCTATAAACTTAATTTACTACTTTAATTCTGAATGGTTTAACAAAACAATATCATTAAGGAAATAACTTATATCACAAGTATCATCAGTTAAAGAATAATCAAAATCTCCATATACATCTTTAGAGTTCAAGTGTTTTACAATTCCAAACTGCACTTCGGGAGAGAAACAATTCAGAAAATCGAGATTTTCCAAAAGGCAATAATTTAAAAAATTTCTAACGATTGTTTTTTCAGATTTTTCTTCGATTTTAATTTTTTCGAATCGATTATTTCTAACGATGAAACTTAGATAGTGTAAGAGATATTTTGGAATTGGCAAAGCCAGATGATACTCATTGTTTTTTTCTTTCAACTCCGTTAAAAGGCATTTCACATATTCGGTAGTTTTTAAACATAATAATCGATTTCTCAAACATACAGAATTTAGATAATTACAATATCCCAATGTAGAATTGACTAAATAAGGAAGTGAAAAAGAACAATTAAATATATCACAACTTTCTAGAGAAAAATTTCTTTCTATAGAACGTTCAATTTTATTTGAAAATTCTAGTCGACAATTCGATAAGAGACTAAAGTTTTTAATAGAAAGATTAGTCGTTAGGAATTCATAAACAATAGGTTGCAAATAGCTCATATTGGTTATTCTACAGACAGTACCGTAACAGCAAAATCCAACTTGAATACATAATACCTCAAGCGGAACGTTTATTTTATTTGTTTGTTGATTTAATCGCCGGAAAAATGCGATCGTTCCATTAAAATTCATATTTACACTAATATTTATAACTTTTATAGATTTGCTTTTAGAAATTTTCAACAAATAACTAGCGAAGAGGTCGCTTTCTGCGTTATTCAATTCCTTTTCATCGTACCAATCTTTATCATCATTATAAATACTCAAAAAAGCGAGCGAATTCAAAACAACTGTTTGTTCATCGATTAATTTCAATAGATCCATGTGATACTTTGTATAAAAAGTTATTTCTTTTAGAAATGACATTCCTTTTAGAACTGATATATCTTTTAGAAATGAATTAGTATAATGAAAAGAAGAATTATAGTTACACACGAGATTTACATCTCGACATTCTCCGTTATACAAAATATCAAAATTTGAATAACTCTCACAGATTTCTGCTTTTGTAAAACAAACGTTATTTTTGTCATCATCATTAACTCGTTTCACCATCGAAATTATGTCGCGCGAACTAGAATCAATCGCACCAACATTGTCTAGTGAAATCTTTAAAGTTTTTCCTTTTAAAAAATGTCCAAATTCAACAAAATATGGTAAGTGATCTATTGTTAATTCATAAACACCCACCATAACATATTCTATATTAGGATGATTTTGACACATCATTAAAAAATCCGAAATAAATTTCGAAATAAATTTCTCATTGATTTTATCTTTTTCCTTAAAGTCTAAATGTATTTCTACTAAATTTAAGTTTCTAAAAAACTCTTTGTATGGAACGCTATTCCACGATATTTGATTCCTTAGCCGATGGAGAATTTTCAGTTTTCGTAAATATTTCATATCGGCCAAACAATTTGATAATTTATCCGATAAGAAAAAACAACTATCAAAACTTACATCAAAACTCAAATCAGTTATATGTAAAGACTTTAGATAATGTAACATTTCATCGTCTGTTATATTTATATCTATAAATCGAATCGATACGATCCAATTTTTCTTTTCTGCTAGTTTGAAAAGATCGATAAAAATGGATTCTTTGGATCTTTTATATTCAACAATTAATTTTTGAATAGAACAGTTTTGTTCTAATATTTGAATTCGCTCTTCATTTAAACTAAAACTAAAACATTTAATACAAGTTATTTTACAAGATGGATTTGATAAATAGCTCAATAGATACGAAGGCGTTGATCTACATATTTTTAAGTAAGTTACATAATGAAGATTTTGCCATTCTTCATTTTGTTCTTCTAATTGTATGGACATTATGTATAAATCTTTCTCGATAACTGTAAAAAAAAAAGGATTGAAAATGTTTGAATCATTAACAAGATTTACTACACATAATTATTTATCTATTAAAAGTTATAGTAAAATAATACTCACTTAATCTACTAGAGAATTGCCAGAGGATAGACTTTTATTGGTTGCTGCCAAAGTCTTTTTGGTATTTTTATCTTTAATAAGAAAAAAGTTTGTGTATTAATTTTAATAAATTTACAATAAATTCATAAATAGAAATGTTGTTTTTTTTCCATAAATTCTCTATTGTGCCAATGTACAAAGTTTAAATAATTCCAAATTATCGAAATGGAAAATTAATTTGAGGCACTATATGATATTAAATTTTTTAAAAAAAATAATAATTAATAATATACATTATTTTTTAATTCTTTTATTTTAATATTAAATGTCATTGTACAGTAAAGAATAATCGATACAATCAAATAAATAAATTAAATCTTGTACACTATTTTTATTTCATTTGTTAAAGAATAATTAAAAACTCCATTAAATAATATCTTCAAAGTTTAAAAATTCTAAAAATCTTAAATTTAATTTCAGGAGAGAAACAATTTAGACAATCGAGATTTTCCAAAAGAGAAGAATTTAAAAAATTTCTCACGATTATTTTTTTCCGATTTTTGTTCAATTTCGATGTTTTCAAATCGTTCTAAAAGACGAAACTTAGATAGTGACAAAGATATTAATATTTTATTTCTCCTACACAAAGAAAAAAGATATTTACAATATCGGGAGTGGGATTCCTTTCCAAACGCAAGAAATATATTCTTTCGTAAATTGAAATTTATATTTTTTTAAAGAATAGTTCGATAAGAGATATTATTCACCTATCTATTTGTCTTTTTAACTTTAAATAAATTAAAAAATAAAAGTTAAAAAAAAAACATGAAAGTGTTTGTAATATTGAATTTGCTAAAATTCAATTAAGATTAAAATTAAAAATTAAAAAAAAAGGATTTACAAGTTTAAATTTCTTTTATTGTATTTAAAGAGTTACAATCTTTAATATTTTATACATATCAATTATATCTCCAAAACAGTTAATGTACATTACATAATGATATTTTTATTCAAATAATTCACATAATTTTTTTCTCTCATTACAAGCTAGAACATAATCAAAATCTCCATTTATATCTTTGTAATTTAGGTACTTTATAATCTTAATTCTAATTTCGAGAGAAAAACAATTAAGACATTCGAGATTTTTCAAAAGAGTATAATTTAAAAAAAATTCCACAATTTGTTTTTCCGATTTTTGTTCGATGTTAAGTTTTTCAAATCGATTATTTTTAACAATAAAGCTCAAGTAAGGACAAAGATAATCGGGAATAGGTAAAACGAGATCGTACGCGTTATTTTTTTCTTTAAAATCTATTAAAAAGCGTCTCACGTATTCGGTAGTTTTCAAACGCAATAATTTATTTCTCTCGCATAAAGAATTCATATAATGATATAATCGAGAATTATTTTTAAACCAAAAAAAGGAAAATGTTTCTAAAGAATAATTTTCCTCTAAAAAATGTTCGATTTTATGATTTGGAAATTTAAAAGGTAACATCGAATCAACATAGAGATTTAATTTATTAATATAAGGATTATTCACTAAAAATTCATACACGACAGATTGTAAGTCCATGTTTCTTTCTGTACAACAAGGTATAATCCGAACTCCTAATTTCTCAAATGGAACATTCGTTTCTTTTTTTCGTCGATTTAATCGTCGAAAAAACGCAATCACTCCACAAAAACTCATATGAATTAAAATATTTAAAATTTTAAAATTTTTTCTTTTTGAAAGTTTTAACAGATAATATGTAAAAAGGTCACTTTCCGATTTATCAATCTCACAATTCCAACCAACAATACTCAAAGTAGTAAGTGAATTCAAAACCACTCTACTGTCGTCGGTTAATACGACTCTACTGTCGTCGGTTAATGCGACTCTACTGTCATCGGTTAATGCGACTCTACTGTCGTCGGTTAATGCGACTCTACTGTCGTCGGTTAATGTTTTTAAGAATTTTAATAATGATCCATAATTTATATGATTAAGATAAATTTCTTTAATATACGATAAAGAAAATAGATAATTATCGATATTATAACTAGCACAATTATACTTAAGTTTTAAACATCGTTTCTCTCTACTATTGTAAATAATATCAATACTTGAAAGTATTTTTTGACCATTATAAAAATTTTCATCAAATTTTATATTTGTAAAATATACATTATTGCGTTTAATCATTGAAAATATTTCCTTTGTATCGTTACATTTGCCCAGATTAATATAACGACATAGAGTGATTGTCAAAGTTTTTCCTTCTAATAAATGTTCAAAATCTATAAATGTTTGTAAGTGATCCAAAGTAAAGCGATCATCGAGTTTGATATATCGTAAGTTGGGATGATTTCTACACGTTATTAAAAACTCCGATATACATTTCTCGTCGATTATTTGACCTTTTAATCTTTGAAAATGTATTTCAACTAAATTGATATTTCTGAAAAAATCTTTATAGGAAATATATTTCCCGAGACTTTTATTGTAGGATAAAAACAAATGTTTTGTATCAGCCAATTCATTTGGAAATTCTTCCTCACATCTTTTTTCTTCAAACCACGATGATAAATCATCAAAGTCAATGTAAAGTATCCGTAAATGTTTCATAACAGCCAAATAATTTAGAAATTCTCGCCTTTTTCCTGATGTTAAACCATTCATAAAAAGAGAATCCAAACAAAATATAAATGTAGTTACATTTAAAGATTTCACAATATAAAATAATATATCTTCCGCTATACAAGTTTTTAATGTAAGCGATACGAACCATCGTTTTTTTCCTGCCATGTTTAAAAGTTCCTTATACATCAATCTTTTTTCGTTATCATCAGTAATGTAATAATCACTATATTCAACAATTAATTTTTGGATAGAACAATTTTGTTCAAATATTTCAAATAGTTTTAAATAGGAATAAGTATATCGAATATCGTGATAAAATTCGATACAAGTTATCGTACAGGATGGATCCAATAGATATTTCAATAAATAAAAAGGTGTATCTATACGTAATTTTAAATGCGTTATATAGTAAAGATTTTTCCATTCTTGTTCTTCAGACATTATTTAATGTAGAACTTTTTGAACTATAGAAAAAATTAAAAAAAAAATATGCATGTAGCAAATACATACTGATTCAAACAGATACACGGATTTGCATTTCAAGAATATTGTTTCTATTATAATAGATTAAAATAATACATACCAATGAATGACCTTTATAGATTTTTCTTTTGAAAAAATGCTCTCCTAATGCTCTCCTTTTCTTTTGAAAGAATGCTCTCCCTTTCTTTTGTTGATTGCTGAATTTGTTAAAGTAAAATAAATAGTAAAAGTAAATAAATTATAATTTATCTAATAACTAGAATATTCTACTATTTTATGCATAATAAAAAAAAAATTAAAAACTTATTTTTTTTTTTTACCTGATGTACTTCTTGAAAGGAAGAATATACTTCTTTAAAGGGAGTGTACTTCTTGAAAGAAAGAGTGACATATTCACACACACTCTACTAAAGCTCACACCCAACTGAAAGAATGAATATTAATCTCTCTCGATTATTTATAGGTTTTCAAAAGATCTCTTTTTTATTTAAGAGATATCAAAGATCACTTTAAAAGAGATTTCAAAGCATAGATTTAATCTGTATTAAATTAAGGTTGAAAATTACTCGAGTAAAGATATCAAAGATCATCTTAAAAGAGAATTTTATAATCGCGAGTAGAATTACGAAGATTACGATAGACCTGTATAAGATTAAAAAAAACATAAACTAGTTTACATTTACTTTAAATGTTAAAGAAAGAAGAAAACTCTTTTATTTAGCAATAGGGTTTCCGCTATTTAGAAAAAAATAAGAAATTAAACTGTAAATTTATCATGTCTTCATTTTATCAATTATTTAATATTTTAAAAAATGGTATGATATTGAATCACCAAGTTTCTATTACTAATTTTATTTTTTTATTACATTATAAGTATACAGTCATTATATTTATTCTTTTGAGTTTATTAACAACATCGAAACAATATTTTGGAGAACCAATTCTATGCAGTGAAAATCATGGTAAATCACAGATTTCTTCTAATTATCTCAATACCTATTGTTGGGTTCAATCCACATTTACAGTTACAAATACATTGTCAAAAAAGATCGGTATTGAATTTCCCTATTCAGGTATAGGGAATTCTTCTGGTAAAGAAATCAAATACCATACGTATTATCAATGGATTCCGCTACTGTTATTTCTTCAAGCTCTATTATTTTATATTCCTTATTATTTATGGCGATGTTGGGAAAATAAAAAATTAAAAACAGTTGTCGATCAAATATCTTCAAAGGATCCAAAATACTCTGACACTAAATTAGAAGACTCTGATCAATTACAAGATTTTTTTCTCCCTCTAGAAAATAGTAATAGTAATTGGTACATAAGCGGTTATATTTTGTGCGAAATTTTAAATTTTCTAAATGTTATAGGTCAAATATATTTTATAGATTTTATATTGAATGGAGAATTTTCCACGTTTGGATATCGTGTTTTAAAATATATTCGACAAACAAATCAAGAAAATCAAATCGATCCCATGGCTTTAGTATTTCCACGTATCACAAAATGTACGTATTCTGAGTTCGGTCCTTCGGGAACCATAGAAAAGATAAATACGATATGCCTTTTACCGATCAATGTCATTAACGAAAAAATATTTGTTTTTATTTGGTTCTGGTTTATAATTTTGGCAATTTTAAATGGTTTTAATTTATTTTATCATTTTCTTATCATTATATTTCCAATTATTCGTTCCTATTTATTAAGAATAAAATGTTCGTTACATCTTTCTAAACAAGAAATAGATAAAATACTGAATAATAAAAATCTTAGTTATTGGTTTTTTTTATCCATGCTCTGTAAAAACGTCGGCAATATCCATTTTGCTCATTTTATTAAAAAAATAAATTTAAATAGAAATAAAATAAATAAAATTAATGTTTAATGAACAAATCCAAAAAAAAAAATCCAAAAAAAAAACTGAGATATTCTGAGATATTAATATTAGTATATAGTTTATTATATTTATATTACATACTATATTATAAAATTGAAATTAATAGAAAATTATTATAAAACTAATATTATTATTAAATATAGTATAATATATCATATGTTATAGTATAATATTACTATACTGTATTATAAAATTATATTATACTATAAAAATTTATGTATAAAACAAAAAAAAACCTCTTCTTTTACTTTTTATTTTATTTTATCACAACATATTACATATTAACATAAACTATTTAAAGTTACAATAGTATTTTTAAATTTATATATATAATTTCCACCGCGTAATCGTAAAACAAGATGTATAGTTGATTCTTTTTGAATATTGTAATCCGATAGAGTTCTTCCATCTTCTAACTGTTTTCCAGCAAATATCAAACGTTGTTGATCTGGTGGTATTCCTTCTTTATCTTGAATTTTCTTTTTAATGATTTCAATCGTATCATTCGTTTCTGCTTCGATAGTAATTGTTTTTCCAGTAAGAGTTTTTACAAAAAATTGCATACCTCCTTTCAAATTCATCGTTAGATAAATTGGTTTTTCGGTAATAAGATTTTCATTATAAAAACTATCAATTAACATTTCATTTGAAAGTAATTTTCCTTGAAATATTAAATTTTGGTATTTCGGTTCGGGTCCTTGGTTTAATTCAAAAATTTTTTCTTTTAAATTTTCTACCGTATCCATTTTATTTATATTAACTTGAAACTCGTTATTAATAGGTTCGTGTAGGATTTTGATTAAGACTTTCATTTTTGTTGGTTTATTTTTTTTTTAATTTTCCCTTTTTTTTTAGTAATATTATTTTTTTTTCTCTTTATCACTTGAAGCTAGATATAAATAAGAATTTTGAAAATAATTTTGTTTTATATTTTTTTTAATTTTTATTTGCATTATATACCTTTTGGAAATTCGAATATATTGACATTTACGATTTTCTATAACGTTATCTATAAAATAAGGTCGAATAAAACGTGGTTTTTTTTCCGAAAAACATGGTTTTGGTTTTTTTTCGGAAAAACGTGGGTTTTTTTCGGAAAAACGTGGTTTTTTTTCGGAAAAACGTTCACAATTGTTTTCTTTTATAATTTTTAAATAAATAAAGTTACAAAAAAATTGTAAAGTGTATTGATCCATTCGTCCTTTAATACATTTTCTAATAGAAATGATACGAATATTCTTTATATCGATTAAATTACTTTTCTTTGCTTTTTTTGTAACATTTTTAAAATAAACTAATAAAAATTCGCGTAAGAATAAAGAATTTTTTTTAATTTGTTCGATAATATAAACCGAAATATAAGGCAATGTAACTGTTTTAAATACCTTACTTATTTTAAATCTAGGAACTAATAGTTTTATCATTTCTTTTCTTTTTAAATTTAATACTATATTTATTACTATATATATAGAGTAAAAAAAAAGGATAATTTTAATTTCTTTTTTTAATAAAAATGGAAGAGGAACGACTCGATAGTACGACGAATGAAAATGAAGAAAGAGGCGGAGAGGAATTATTAGATATAGATATTACGAATGAAAATGAAGAAGAAGGAGAAGAACAGGATGTAGATTACAATGAGATCTACGTAATATTTAGCCGAAGATCAAATGTTGTAGTAACAGAAGAAGAAAGAAGACAACAAAGTGAAAGAGAAGAACGAATGGAACGAGAAAGAGAATGCAATCCAATTTTATTTCCTAGAATAGTGGCAACTTTTAATGAGATATTGGAAAGACCTTCTTCTAACTCGTATAGTGAACAAGAGCAAGAATCTTTTTTAGATTCTTTTAACGATAATATTCTTACTATAGTGAGTTCGAGTCACGTTAATATGAGAGAACATAATGAAAATTTTTTACAATATACGCAGCAAGAAGAACGGCAACAAGAACGACCACCACCGGCAACTAGATGGACACGTTGTATATTTGAAATATTTCTTCGTAATATTTTAAATTTAGTTTCTACTATTAATATCAATCCAATTATTACTACCACTTTAGAACAGCAACAACAATCACATTCTCTTTTGCATCAACAACAATTATATTCTTTCTTGAATATTATTCAAACATTAATGTCCAATAATAATATCGTCGATGAAAATGAAGTATTAAATAATCATAATAATTTTAATACACAAGAATTATTAATAATAAGAATTTGTATTGCATTTTTAAATCTTTATACGTCGTTACAACGAGTCGCGATAGATCCGCAACATTTCTTAAATGCAACGTTTGAAAGATTGCAAGCGGCGAGTGAACAAGATTCGGGTCTATCGATTGAAAAAATTCAGGAATTACCAACGAGAGAATTATTATCGGATGATGAAACTAATATTTGTTATATTTGTCACGAAAATTATAAGAAATCGAATCAGCTTCGTATTTTAAAATGTAATCATGATTTTCATATTAATTGTATCGATTATTGGCTTCAACAAAAATCAACTTGTCCTATTTGTAGAATAAGTCAAAAATAATACGATAGTTGGAAATTGTAGATTTTTAAAAAAAAAAGGAATTAAATTTATTTTATGTTGATTAAATATTTAATAGAATATGATAATTATCATTTTAATTTTATTATTTAGTACTATTATTATTATGTCTCTTTTAACATTTGTACAATCAGAACAACATTATAATTCAGAAAAATTAAATAATAATCATAATAAAAAAATAAAATTGAAAGACAAAAATGAATTGAGAAGACAAAATTCTCAAAAAGAACCATCTCGACCAAAAGATCAACTCTCTAATAATAATAATAAACAATTAAAAAAACAAACACCATCACTGAAAGATAATGATGAACATTTGAAATCACAAAATCCTCAAATAGAATTGAATCCTATAATACATTCACCGCTAGTACTTTCTAATAAAGATAATAAAAACACATTAGAAATCCCACCACTATCAATACCACCACCACCAACAGCAGCACCATCATCACCACCAGCAGCAGCACCACCATCCCCACAAGCAGTAGTACCAGCAACACCAGCCATACCAGCGGCACCACAACCACCACCAATTAATTTTATTTCTCCACAAACAGAAAACATTCTACGACGTTCGAGAATGGGAGGTGGTGGTGTAAGTGGTATACAAACTAACAAAAAAGAAGAACAAGATATTGTGAGAATAATTGAAGAAGAAAAAATGGAAAATACAATAAATAATAATGAAGTTTTAAAAGTTTCTGAACATTTCGAAATCAAAGAAATTATTAAATCAATTTCTCTAAAACAAAAAGAAAAAATACAAATAATTAACAACAACAACAACAAAATTTTCCGTATGGATGATCCAAATTTCTTAACGAAACACGTATTTATTACAAAACCTAATACTGCAATGACGAAAATTTTTGAAGATTTACAAGATGATAGCGGTATTGATAAAAATAAAGGAAAACTAGTTGCCGTTCGATTTTTTAGACACGATGAAAAAATAAATTTCTGTATTAGTCAATATGAAAAAAATTTGGTTAGAAACGATATTATTATGTATCCCAACCAACGAGATATCTGGTGGATAAATGATAGTGAAATGATCGAAATAGATTTCAATAATAATAAAATACTAAGCAAACATATAATAAGTTCAAGTTTAGATATGCTATTTTATATTATAGTCGACAAAAAACCAAAGATTCAAAGTTTTAATTTTATAATTCAAAGTTATGAATTTTTATTTTATGACAAATCGAAAACATTTAAAAAAGTATTAAATGAAAATAATAAATTTGAACTGAATAATATCAACAACAACGTGGGTGGTTTATTATACGGTATTCACTATACTAATCCTATTTCATCGAATACTAATTTTTGCGTATTGTACAATATTGATAATAAGACGTATAAATTACAAAGAAAAAATCTAAAAATAAAAAATCATCTTTTTTATCCCATTCCCGTTTATAAAAATATAAACAATTTACTTTTTTTACATTTATCAGTAACTGAAATTGAATTAGATTTTTTACCTTTTGAAAATTTAGAGTTAATAAATCCTCGCGAACATTTACTCAATCAAAATAATAATTTATTTTTTACCAACGGTTTTTCGTCTATCGAAAACAACTTTCAATACACTAGACACTATTATTTTGAAAAAGAAAAAGGAAATTTTATTTGTACCGGTATTATTATTACTATACAAAATCCAGAATTATTGCTAGACGATTCGAATTTAATACAAATCTACGTTAACGATCGATATTATATAGAAGTTGTTATGAATGAACCAAACAAAATCTTTTCATTCGCTAAATCTTTACAACTGATAAAATATAATTGGTTTGTTTTTTTCTTTAATTTACAACATCAACAACAATCTATCCAAATTGATTTTTTGATCGAAAAACAGGAAAATTATTTTTCACCGCCAACCACGGAACTATCCGTCGACGTTTCCAAGCTAGAATTAATAAGAAAACTCAGAATTAGTTGGAAAAATTTCGAATTTTCAAATAGAAATTTTAACTTGAGTTGGGGTGATAGATTTACGTTTTCTCATATCGTCGATGAGAAAAAAAATTTAGAAATGTACGAACGATCATTTTTGGAAACGGCTGAAATATTTGGTATTAAAATCAAATCTCATATACCATTCTTTGAAATTAAAGAAAATAGTTTATTAATTATTTTTCATAATGGTACAAAAAAATATGAATTACATTTAGGAAAAGATAACGATCAAAATAATAGAGAAATAGAAATACAAGATCTAGGTGATAAAATGTGGATCTATAAATGTTTTTTTGATACATCGATCTATATCGATTCCAACTGGAAGTTTATTTTATATTTACCTATATTACAGGAAAGTTATAAAACAACATTCGTAAATCGAGACTTGTTTTTCGATCTAAAATTTTTGGCCGATAAAATAACAGAAATTCCACAGGGTGTTCCGGAAGATATCTTGGCCTTAGCGAGGAAAACCAATGAGGATGAATTAGAAAGGGAGGATAATATTGATCCTCCTTCTTTGGAAGATCCCCCATCTTTGAAAGAGGAGAATATTTATTCTCCTTTGGAGGAAAAGAATATTGATTCTCTTTTAAAAGAGAAGAATATTTATCCTCTTTCGAGAAGGGAGAATCCTCTTTTGAGAGGAGAGAATAGTTATACACCCTTTATTTAAAAGAATTTTGAAAAAAAAATTGAAATAATGAGAAATAATAAAAATTCCTTCGAAGGAAAAAATAAAGATTTGAAAGAAAAAAAACTCCCCTAAAAAATCCTTCTTTTTTGAAGATTTGATTCTATAATTCTATTTTTTTTTATTCTATTTCGTTATTCTGAATCAGGATTGCTAAAAATTTACAACACGTTTCTAAAAAATATGGAATATCTAAATAATTTACCGCATTCGTTAAATCAAAAATGTTTCCATCTTTGAAAACAATTCGTAAAAAATTCATATCCCATTCGCGAATCTTTAATATTTTTTTATTATCTTCTTCTTGGTTGCATTTTTTGTTGTCTTCTTTATGATAAATGAGCCATTCTATAATTTTTTTTAGTATCTCACCATTACAGTATACGGGAATTGGCGTATCATCATCGATGATGTCATTTTCTTCACCTAAATTTTCAAACATTTCTTTAATAGTATTCGAACATTTGGCTATTTCTAAATCAACCTTAATAATTTCGTTATCTAAAGTTTTAAATAATATTGTCATGATGATTTAAATTAATTAATGAATTTAGTTTTAAATAATATTTTAGTTTATATACTATTTTGAAGATGATTTGATTTTTTTCTATCCTACAACAACAAATAAATGAAAGAGAATGAACAATGAACAAAAGAGAATGAATCATCTTCTAATCAGTTTTCAATCTCTCGAGGTATGAAAGAGAATGAATTATCTTCTTATCAGTTTTCAATCTCTCGAGGTTACTATAAAAAGGAAGAAAAAAAACACTTTATATTCAAATCGTTTGTTTTTTGGTTCCCGATCAGATGGCTAATTTAACTCAGCAACAACAGCTAGAGATGCAAGATCCGCAACAGATACAGTTGCAAGATCCGCAACAGATACAGTTGCAAGATCAAGATCTGCGAGATCCGCAAGATCCGCAACAGCTGGAGATGCAAGATCTGCAACAGCTAGAGTTACAAACTCTGCAACAACTAGGGTTGCAAGATCTGCAACAGTTAGAACGGGACTGTTGTAGAGAAAAAATTGACAATGTGATAGAAAAGAAGGAGAATCGAGAAGCAAAAGAAACATCCGATATCACTAAGAGGCGGCAACAAATATATCGACAGATATATCCACAAATATACGGAGTAGGAGAAGGACAAGAACACAACGAGAACGATCAGTGTGAGTTGGAAGACCACGAAGAAGAAGAAGACGACGATGACGGTCAAGATTGCCAAGGTTGGTGTAACAATGATGACCAAGAAGATGAAGACTGCTCCAAAGAATCTGAAACTTTGAGCGTTGATATTAATGATAAGATTGTAGATTTAACATTACAAGTAAACGATTTGGAGAAAGAAATAAAGACCGTCAAGAAAATCAATAGTAATCTACAAATTAAAATTAAGAAGTTGAAAGAAAATATAATTTTCAATAATAAGATACATGCAAAAAAAGCATTAATTATGTTTAATTTTCCAGAATTTCCCGAAGAAAGATTTGAAGACACTCGATTTAGAGTAATTGATTGTTTATCAAGAGGCGGTATTGCAATAAATGTATTAGATTGTATTATAGGTGATGTATTTAGAATTGGTGATTATGTAAAATATTATAGCCAGGGAAAAACTAGACCTATACTTATTCTATGTAGACATTATTATGATAAATATCATTTATATAGAAATATTAAAATCATGATGATTGATGTACGATTTGGTTTTAAGATCAAGTATTCTAAAAATTATCATGAAGTAGAGGAAATGAAAAGAAAACAACGATTACAAAGAAAAATGCAGCAGCAGCAATCTTTGTATAGTCGATTTTAATCTTTTAAATTTGTACAAAAATGGCAGCCGTAATCTGTAACAGTTACAGCAGCAATCTTTTGTAAATTATTTAATTAACTTGTACAAATTTAAATTTGATGAAAGAGGTGAAAAAGTGTCCGATAAACTGTATTACTCATCATACTTGTAATAAAACTTGTAAACTTAAATCCATTGGTAAATCTATTTGTGTTTTATCTCGATTAACATTTACAAAACATTTTTCGTCTTCGTCTAGATTTTTATTGATATATTTTATATTAACATCGAAATGAATATATTCGATATCGATTAATGGAAAGAAAACTTGTTCTACCATCTTTTCGGAAATAAAATTTTTTTTATAAGGATCTGAAGATATCGACAAATATAGAGTAACCGGTACAGCCCATTCTTTTCTCCAATTTTTATCTTCGAGACATTCTAAAGAAATACTCATAAGTTGAGGGGGGTGATTTTTTATCGAAGCTGATATCTCGTAAAAAAATTGATAATGAAATAAAATTAGAGCGTGTTTATATTGTTTCGATATAGTGGGAAATTGAAAAGTCATAACTTTACTATACGTGTTTTTTTCTAATTCGTAATTAATTTTTTCATTGATGACAGACACCGTAACGAGTTTCGAACGAGATATAGGATCTTGAAATTCTAGACGTAATTTGTTATTATTATTGTCTTTTACTACCGCTAATACTTGTCCGTCTCGCGGCAGCGAATCGGGTATCGGTAAATTACCGATAGTCAATGGTTTTGGAATAATTTTTTTATTTTCAATGCACAGATAGAGTGGAGGAATGTTGGTAGAAGCAGGAGTGATAAAGGAAGATGATAAATCGATTAAATAATCGTTTATGTACGTATTTTTTAAATGTAACGTTTGATCGATCGGATTAAAAAATAATTCGGACGGTATTAATTGGTTGGGATATTTTGGATCGATAAAAGGTAAATATAATTTGTCATCGTTCACTCGATATTTAGATAAATCTAAATTGATTTCCATAGTATTAGATTCGAGACAGAGAGGAACAAACGCCAAGGCGGGATTATTAGTAAATATTTCGGTAATTTTTTCTCGATTAAATTTAGGACCCGGTTCGACGTAATTGGAATCTGGATTGAATAAACAAAAAAATATTTCGTTATTATTATTAGTTGTATTATTTGATAGTAAATTTGGATCTAATTCGAGATAAAATTTGTTGGCATCGTCCCAAGTTTTTAAAACGTTGTTTTCGATGCATAACGTTCCGCCGTTTCCGGTAAGAAACGAATCGTCGATACTAATATTACTGGGTTGAATTTCACCGTGGTTTCCGGTAAATATGGCAATTTTATTTTTATTATTATTTTTATTTTGAATATTTTGAATAACACTAGTGAAATAATGAGTGGGATTAATAAATTGTAATTTATCATCTTTGAGTATTAGAATTAATTCTTGAGAAGAAGACGATGGAGGAAAAATAATTGGATGTGGAAAAACATCTATTGAATGATCCTGTAACATAATTGCTAAATAAATATCATTGTTAGGTTGTAATGTTTTCGATGCCACTAGAAATTTATTGGTATCGAAATATTTCTTCATTAAAGCGATGAATTCATCCGGTAACGAATTAATTTCATTGTTTTTATTGACGTATAAATATCCACCATCATTTGGTAGTTGTTTTTGTAGTAAATTGGGCGACAGTTGTAATCCACTCGATTCGACTTTTTGGAAATAATCGAGTTGTGATGGTTGTTGCGGTTGTTGTTTATTCTTAGAAAAAATTAATAATTCTTTTGATTTAAAATTTTTATCGTCGTTTATAATTAAACTATTTTTCTTTAAAATAATCGTATCTAATTCTTCGTTTTTATTTCGTATCAATAACCATTTATTTTCGGGATCATTTCGAGGTTGATTCGTAAGATAAAAATGGGGTTTTACTTTAATATTCGAAGGTTTAGCTTCGATACGATTGGTTGTAGAATTAAAATAAAATAACGATAAATAGTGCTCGTCGTTTAAAAATGAATTAGATAGATTTTTTTGGGAATTATCTAGATAAATAAAATCTGGTATTATTTCATTTTCGATTTTGTATTGAGACGTCTGTTGATCGTAGCGACAAATCAACCATTCCGCTTTCGATAATCCAGACTGAGCTAGAGAAAATCGAAACTGGCCGTCTAAAATTAATTCTTTACAAAACAAATGTCCCCGATCGTTGCAATAAATATTCGAGTCGACGGTGATTTCATTGTTTTTATAAAGTAAAATGGAACCGTTTGTTGCATTTTGAAAATTTTCGGCTCGTAACGAACTAACGGTATGATTATTTTGGTTAACAAATTCTAATTGACCGCCATTCGATATTCGCATCGTTCCATCGTCGAAACATTGTATATTGGAACTGGAACGAATTTTTCC
>JAFIDM010088292.1:272135-283117 GCA_023159025.1 Thereuonema tuberculata
TACAATCTTTAGAAAATGATAATATGTCTCTGCGACAAAATATCACTATTCTTAGTAATGAACTAAAGAGCAAAGGAAAGGACCTCGTTCTCGGCGCGGGTGTGCACGTGAATCTGCCTTACGACAGTTCCATCACCGAATATATATGTTCTCTTCAAAAGAAATGGTGTATTTTCGCCAATCAGATTCAATCTATTGTTTCCAAATACAATCCTCTCGAAACAAGTTTAAACGATTTAATTGCAAAAATATTTCTTTTGTTCGATACGGAAATTCTCGATTCCTATTTTAAAAAGAAAAAATATTCGACAGATTTTTTATATCCGATTGTAAAGATATTAAACAAGGTAAAATTATCAATAGATTATCCGAACTGAAAAGCATACTGAGTAATGCCTGTCCCTATCAACGAGAAGAATTTATCATTCCCATAATGACAGTTTCTATATCCTCGACGTTACCCCCCGTTTACGAAAAAAAACTATTTCTAATTTACGATTTCAACGAAATAATGACAGTTTTAACAACCAACGATTGGGATACGCTTCACGCCGGAGTAAATGGTTTCGCGCGAGATTTTTTAACCGATTTGTTACAATGTTCTAACGACAACAATAACATTAGTAATTTATGTAGCGGTACCAGTTTAAGCGGCGTTGTCGATGATGGTGCCTGTGATCCTTTAATAACTGAAAATAATAACGGTAATCATAATAATAATATGGAATTTATCTGGAAATTGGTTTTAATTTTGACCCATGCTATTGCTCATACGCTCGTTTTTGCTACCGAAAAGAGCGCTAATACTGGTTTATATCACACACCTTACTTTCATAACATACTTATGAAAATCTTTCCTGTATCTTGTATGGACGCTAGAATCTTGCCTTATCATCAAAGAGTAACATTTTCCGAACAAAATTTTCAAATACAAGATCCTTGTTACTGTTGATAAGTTTCTTTATATAATAATATTTTTTTTTTAAGAAAGAAATTAAAATTACTTGAAATTAAAATTACTTTTCCAAAAAAATAAAGAATAAAAGAAGATAAAAGAAATTAAAAGAAAGATTTAAAGAAAGAAAAAAGATAAAAAATTAAAAAGAAGAGAATTTTAAAACGAGAATTTTTAATAAGGAAAAAAAAAATCAAATCAAGAATCAAATCAAGTTTAACCTTGAGAACATGGTATGAAAAAAAAAGAAGTAGATTAACTGGACTTGGGTATAAATAGTGAAGATAATCCTGGTTTTCATTTCAGAACATTAGACTGTAGACTGCAGAAAGCGAACAACCAACCACAACTAACCATAACCAACAAAAGATACACTGTAAGTAATTTTTTTAATTTTTATTTTGTTTATTATAGTATAATACTATTAGATTTTGTTTTTGATTTTTTTTTTCAATTAGTTTTTTTTTTAATTTTTAGTTTTGACAAAGTGTGAAAGAAACTTTGGAATTTTGGAAAACTTTTGAGCAGCTTAACAGTAAGTAGATTTTTGTTAAAGTACCAGTAGAATTTTGAATAGATCTTTTTTTATAAATAATGAGTAAATTCGTGTTATTAAAATCATTTTTTTGTAACTACAATTTTTTTATTGTTTTTCTAGAATAATGGAATCGGCTTATTATATTAAAGAAATTTCAAATGAATGGATTTCTCATTATTGTCATTATTATTTAAGACAAATTATAATAGAATTTGACAAAAAGGGAACTGAAGAATTTATTTTTGCTATATTGAACAAAGTTATTCTGGTCAAGTTAAAAAGATATAATGTTTATTTACAAAAAGATAGAAATATATATCGTTTAGTATGTGAAATTATATTAGAAGCAATTCAATGTCAATATAAACTATTTTTATCCAATTTTATTGAAAAACTATTTGACGATAAAAATTATAAAAAGAAATTATGGCAACAATTCATATATATGTGTGTAGAATTGGGAAAATATCAAATGTTAGAATTTTATGTAGATAATATAAAACAATATTATAATAATATATCTTTAGATGAAAATCATGATTGTTTTAATTCATTGAAACATAATTTGGTCGATATTCGACTATCGTGTAAAGTTTATAATATATCCGACGACATTCCTAGCAATAAAGTCGATTGTTGTACTCGAATAAAGAAAAAAAAACGATTGTACGAATCGATTTGTTACGGAGATTTTATAAAAATCAATGAAATATTAAAGATGCATTTTGAATTATTTTTCGTTCAAGAAACGACTGGCGATGACGATTCGTTATCGTCGTTCCAATTTCAAACAACGTTTATTAAAACTTATTTGTTTAAGGAATTTATTAATGAAAAAATAAGAGATGCCGCTATTAATAACAATTTAGATTATATTAAAATATTAATTAAAAAGTTTTTGAAAACTCCGCAAGAACGATCCAATTCGATTATTTGTAATTATATAGGAAAATATAAGGAATGTAACGATTTGGATGTGATGGAAATTTTAATACTAGAAAATGGTTTTTTAATCGTTGAATTTCTTTGTACCGTATTACACGAAATTGATCTTGAGGAACAAGCTAAAATTACCAAATGGATTAATTTGTGTCTGGAATATGGCCGGTTTCAAATATTGAAACTGTTTTATACGAATTTTACTTTATATCCTTGGGAAAAAAATATGTTAGAAAATAAAATTATTCCAGACAAAATAGAGAAATGCAAAGAGATTCGAGAAGATCACAAAAAATTAAAATGTAGCATTTTACCGTCAAAATATTGGAGATGTTTCAGTGTAACCACACCTTCTTATTATTGTCAAGATTATATCAATATTTATGTATTATTAGAAAATATTAAAAAATATGATAATGTTTTTACTTAAAAAAAAAGTTTTTGTCTTTAATAGTATTCTTTTTTTTTTCGTTTTCCAAAGGTAAAAGAACCTTTTTGTTAAAAGGTGAAAAAGACCTTTTTTGTTAAAAGGTGAAAAAAGACCTTTTTTGTTAAAAGGTGAAAAGGACTCTTTTCCTTCGAAAGTAAATTGCTTTATTTACCAAGGACTAAAGATAAATGGAAAAAATGTCACAGTTATCGTCTTCATTACAATTTGTAAATCATATCGATTGGGATACAGATTTAGAAGAGAAAGAAATAATAATGGACTATTTAAAAAGAACCGATTGTTCCATAAAGTCTATACGATTTTTTGGTTTTGAAGATGGAAACGAAAACAGAAAATTAATAGAATGTTTACGAGTGAATACTTCGTTAAACAAATTTGATTTTTACGAGTGTTTTGACGATTCCATATTGAGAATTATTAGTAGCAAGTTAAATGTTGAAGTTTGTTTAGAGTACTGTAAAAGATTCGTAGATACTATTGCATCGTATTTTGTAAATAACTCAAATAACACGTATTTAGATATTATAACGGATTTTCGCATAGTGTCTGAACAAATAATATTGTTTTCAGAATGGATTCAAGAAGCGAAACATTTACGAAACCTCGAAATTACCAGCAGTTTATGTTCGTTAAACGATGAGAAAAAGAGTAGAATGATTGTATCAATATTAGAAAAATCAAATATCGAATCTATCAGTTTGCGCCGTAATGGTTTGACTTCGGTCGATCCATTTGTTCGAAGCGATCGCTTGAGAAACCATCCTAAACTACGTTATTTAGATTTACGAGACAATATATTTTCTTGGAAACAAATGGATTTATTAGAAAATAAATTACCGGAAGGATGCAAATTAAAAATGAAATTTTATTCGAGAGATTGTTCCGACGATTTTTCGTATCGATTTATCGACTCTTCGATAGAAAAATTGAAAAATGAAACGTGGGTTATCCCTCGATCAGTCTATATACTTTCTTACGTTAGCGTGAAAAATCGAAATCGATGTTTCGTAAATAATATAATTAAATTAAATATCAAATGGATCGGAGTAGAACCAGATAGAATTTTATATAAGACACCCACTTTACGTTTGTCTCACATGGAGAATTTGACGCGGTTCAAATTTATAGCCTATTGTTCTCCTCCCGAAAGTGAAATCGAGGAGCTAGTAGCGGATAGGAGTAATACTTACAAGAATTTAAAAGATATTGCCGACATGATTAACGAGGAAAAAACCAATCAATTAAAGTCGGTGGTCTTTCATTGTCCGATATTTTACTATCAAACTAGCCTCGTTAAAAATTTATGTTTGCCTCCTCTGTTCTCTCTACGAGACTTGGAAATAACACAAATGAACGAGAACATATTTTATTCCTTAATGGAAAAAATGACGACAGTGGAAAATTGCACGATACAAAAACTCACTATTGAATTAAGGAATTTATTTATCGATAGGAAAAATATTGTCATTTCAATCGCAACGATGTTGCGAACGAATTGTAAATTAAAATCTTTCACGTGGCTCAATTGTGACATAGACGATAGCCTTTTAATTATTTTTTTTACTCTAATGAAAGGGGCAACTTGCGTTTTGAATGAATTAAAATTATTAAATTATGTTTGTACAATAAATTCTTTTAGTGAAACTTGCATTTTGAAAATATTAGAATTCTTAAAGGAAAATCGTTCTTTATTCTATTTGAAAATTCATCTCAACCGATCGAGCGAGCGCCACCCGCTAGAAATTAAAACAGAAAATGCCGCTAAAATTGAAGAATGTTGGAGAGTCTTATTAAATAATAATATTTGGTTAGAATCGTGTAAATTTAATCATTTTTGTATAGACATTGATCAAAAATTGAATTTACTTTGTGATAGAAATGTAGATGTTCGGGACAAGACCAAATCATTTGTACATAATTGGTTACTCGCTCAAAAAGATTACAAAAAAGAAATGGCAAATATTGATCCCGAATATATTCGTATCTTTTTTTTATATTTAAAATATATTGTCGACAATAATATATTTGATAAACTGAATATTGTCAACAAAGTTGATAAAAATATTGTCAAAAACGAGTTACAAATGTATTATTTAAATCATTATTACGATGATTTAAAAGATTTTAAATTACCATTAGAAATAAAATGTAAAATAATGTCTTTTCTATAAAATGATGTTTAAATGAAATGAAAATTGTATAAACTATAAAATACTAAACTGTAAAAATAATCTTTTAAGTATTATATGTCTTACATGTATCTATTTAATATTATGTTCTATAAAATTTATTTAGTAAATTAAATTATTTATTTGAATTGTTAAATGTATTATTACCAAAATTGTTGAAATAAAAGAATGTGTAAAAAAAAATAGAATTCTTAAAATTCTTAAGTTGTTAATTATTATAAATCTTCATAGCAGGATATCAACGATTGTAAATTTAAATCTCGTTAAGTTTCAAAGATTACATTTAAAGGGAGAAGCTTATTTCTCCCTACTAAAGGGAGGAGCTTATTTCTCCCTACTAAAGGGAGGAGCTTATTTCTCCCTACTAAAGGAAGGAGCTTATTTCTCCCTACTAAAGGGAGGGAGGCGCTTATTTCTCCTCCCTTTGTAATTGATATATTTGATATATGAAAACGATATTATCAATAACTTGTTCATTGATTTCTGAGTTTTTATATGGAAAAAAAAAGAAGAAGGAAGTAGATTAACTTGATCTAATATGATATAAATAGTAAAGAAACACATTCCTCGTCTTATTTTCAGTTTGATATAGTTGATTACAACAACCAACTTGTCAGTAAGCAACAACCGTTGACTTGCTAGAGAAAAAAGAAAAAGAGACTCACTGTGAGTAATTTTTTTTTATTCGGTTTATTTTAACAAGAAATTTTAAGAAATGGGATATTTGTTTTATTCAACAAACTTTATTTTCTTTTAATTTTTAGTTTAACGAGTGAAAGAATTTTTGATCTTGTAAGATTTCTTTTTTTAACTTTATAACAGTAAGTTTGTGTGTAAATTCGTATTATTAAATTCCTGTTTAGAACTATAATTTTTTTTGTTACTTATTTCTAGAAGAATGGAATCGGCTTATTATATTAAAGAAATTTCAAATAAATGGATTTCTCGTTATTGTCATTATTATTTAAGACAAATTATAATTAAATTTGAAAAAAAAGAGGAACTGAAGTTATTTTTGTTCTATTGAACAAAGTTACTTATGGTCAAATTAAAAAGATATTATATATATTAGTGTGTGAAATTAATAAAATTATTCCAGATAATGTAGAGATTTATAGAGATTCGAGAAGATTACGAAAAATTACATTGTAACACTTTTTACCATCAAAATATTATAGACGTTTCAGTATAATTACACCCTTGTCTATTATTTGAAACTATTAAAAAAATTTGTAATTTATTTTAAAAAAGTGTTTGTCTTAATAGTATTTTTTTCTCCATTTTTCCAAAGGTGAAAGGACCTCTTTGTTCAAAGGTGAAAGGACCTTTTCGTTCAAAAGTGAAAGAATCAAATAATGGAAATGATATTGATGCCTTCATTTAAATTCGTAAATCATATCGATTGGGATATAGATTTAGAAGAAAAAGAAACAATAATGGACTATTTAAAAAGAAGCGATTGTGGCATTAAATCTATACGATTTTTTGATTTTGGGGATTGGAATGAAAACATGAAATTAATGGAATGTTTACGAGTAAATACTTCGTTAAACAAATTTGATTTTTACGAGTGTTTTGACGATTCCATATTAAAAATTATTAGTAACAAGTTAAATGTGGAAGTTTGCTTATGGCACGACAACATATTCGAAGATACTATCGCATTCTATTTTCAAAATTACTCAAGCAATATGTATTTAAATGTTATAACGGATTTTCACGTAATTTCTGAACAAATAATGATGTTTTTAGAATGGATTCAAGGAGCGAAACATTTGCGAAACATCGAAATTACCAGCAGTTTATGTTCGTTAAGCGAAGAGAAAAAGAGTAGAATCATCCTATCTATTTTAGAAAAACCAAATATCGAATCTATCGGCTTGCGCAATAATAGTTTGACTTCGGTCGATGCCTTTGTTCGAGGCGATCGCTTGAGAAACCATCCTAAACTACGTTATATAGATTTACGAGAGAATGGATTCTCTTGGAAACAAATAGATTTATTAGAAAATAAATTACCGGAAGGATGCAAATTAAAAATGAATTGTTCCGATGAGTTTAAGGATTTTTCGTATCGTTTCATCGACTCTTCGATAGAAAAATTGAAAAATGAAACATGGGTTATCCCTCGAGCGGATTATATACTTTCTTACACTAGCGTTAAAAATCGAAATCAAAGTTTTGTAAATAATATAATTAAATTAACAATTAAATGGATCATCGGAGTAGAACCGGATTTAATTTTGCATAAGACACCTTCTTTACATTTGTCTCACATGAAGAATTTAACGAAGTTCAAATTTACAGCCTATTGTTCTCATTCCGAAGGTGAAAACGAGGAGCAAGTAGTGGTGGATACGGGTAATACTTACAAGAATTTAAAAGACATTGCCGATATGATTAACGAGGAAAAAACCAACCAATTAAAGTCCATTGTCTTTCGTTGTCCGACATTTTACTATCAAACTAGTTTCGTAAAAACTTTATGTTTACCTCCTCTGTTCTCTCTACGAGACTTGGAAATAAAAGAAATGAACGAGAATATATTTTATTCGTTAATGGAAAAGATGACGACGGTGGAAAAATGCACGGTAAAAAAACTCACTATTGAATTGATGAATAAAACAATTATAGATAGGAAAAATATTGTCGTTTCAGTCGCAACAATGTTGTTGACGAATCGTAAATTGGAATCTTTCACGTGGCTCGATTGTGACATGGACGATAGCCTTTTAACTATTTTTTTTACTGTAATGAAAGGGGCAACTTGCGTTTTAAATGAATTAAAATTATTAAATTATGTTACTTCAATAACTTTCTTTAGTGAAACTTGTATTTTGAAATTATTAGAATTCTTAAAGGAAAATCGTTCTTTATTCTATTTGGAAATTAACATTGACCTATCGGCCGAATACTACCCACTAGAAAATGAAACTGTGGCTAAAATTGAAGAATGTTGGAGAGATTTAATGAATAATAATATTTGGTTAGAATCGTGTGAATTTAATCATTTTTATTTACAGATTGATAGAAAAATAAATTTACTTTGTAATAGAAATAAAGATATTCGAGACAAGACCAAACAATTTGTACATAATTGGTTACTCACTCGAAAAGATTACAAAGATAAAGTGGCAAATATTTACCCCCGAGATATTCGTATCTTTTTTTTATATTTAAAATATATTGTCGACAATAATATATTTGATAAGCTGAATATTGTCAACAAAGTTGATAAAAATATTGTTAAAAACGAGTTACGAATGTATTATTTAACTCATTATTATGATGATTTAAAAGATTTTAAATTACCATTAGAAATAAAATGTAAAATAATGTCTTTTCTATAAAATGTAAAATGATGTTTTAAAATTGTATAAACATAGTATCTATTTAGTATTGTATTCTTAACAATTGTTAAATGTATTATTGCCAAAAAGTGTTGAAATAAAAGAATTTTATTTTGAATTTTATTTTGAATTTTATTTTAATTTTATATATCAAAATTGTTGAAACAAATGTTGAAACAAAAAAAGTCTAAAAGTTCAAATTTAAAATTGAGAAAAAAAAATTGTTAATTTCTAATTAAGTTATTAATTATTATAAATCTTCTTTTTTGCCACCTTTGGTGATACTTCAAAACTACCAGATATGAGATTCTGGAATTTCAAAAGGTTTATTCAAAGGGTATATAGTTTCCCACGAAAAATACGGATAATATTTCCAATCTATTAAAGCCTCGTCTAATAATATTTTTACATTATCTGTTTCTTCGAAATAATCTGAAAGTTCATTCGAAATTTCTGTTGTAGCTAAATTATCTAAAATAAACTGGAGTCCAGATCGACTGATAAGAATTGTAGGAATTTCATTATTGTCAAAACGAAATCCTAAGTGAAAGATGTAGTTATCTATTTTTCTTATATTCTCTTTCCGTTTCTGTAAAATTAATATTTTGTATCAAGGCGGTGTAACAAGTTTTTAATATTTCTTCAATTGTATCCGTTACATTTATTTTATCGGTATCTGTTAGATTTTTTAGAGAAACTATACGCTTTTTAAATACCATCATTTTCATTTTTTTAATAATAAAATTTTAGGCTATATATTTACTCTTGTTTCTTTCAGTTCTAAAAAAATTCGTTATCCTATAATGAAAGAAAAATACTTAAACTATTCCGCTACAACCCTCTATTTATACGCTTTCAGCATCAGTTCAGAGATCGTTGCGCCAGTGGTGGCTCTGAAGCCTTATTATTTTGCATAACATCCTATAATTGACATGTGCTGCAAATTTCATTTAATTTCCGATGATTATTCTTTCATGGTGTTGCATTTGATATTATTTTTTTTTTTTTAAATTTCTATTTCATGCGATACCTTGCGATATTTCTAGAATAATGGAATCGGCATATATATTAAAGAAATTTCATCATTATTTAAGACAAATTAAAAGAAAAAAAAGAACTGAGAATTTTATTTTTTGGCTATATTGAATAAAGTTATCGATAAAATAGAAATGATGTCGTCGCTCACATTTATGCAGACTTCATAGAGAAGGAAATGGTCATATAAATCTGATCCTATGGAGATTTACAATTTAGTTAGAAAAACTCTCTTTGTAATCTACCACTTTGTTTCTAATCAACAATAATAAAAGGAGGGAGGAGAGATAATCTCCTCCCTTCTATTTAGATTATATAAAATATTAAAATAAAGGGAGGAAGGGAGGAGAGATAATCTCCTCCCTTCTATTTAGATTATATAAAATATTAAAATAAAGGGAGGAGAGATAATCTCCCCCTTTTATTTAGAGAGTAGATTAAAATTATTTATTTAAATCACAAAAGATTAAAACAAGTTATTTTGTCTTTAGAGATTCGAATTCATAACCGCTATATTAAAATCTGGCCCTATGGAGATTTACGATAATTTATATTCTGAAACTAACAATTTAAATTTTTCTTTACTGGTTAATAACAATTTTTTCTCAATTGTTTTGGATGGAAATTCAATATTGAATCGATTTTTTAAATATTTACACATGTCTATATATTTTTCTTTATCTATATTTCTTATTAAATGTTCTATATGTTTGTTAATACTATATTTTATTAAATCTAAAAAAAATTGATCATCATTATATTTTTTATACTCGTTTATAATTTTCAATAAATAATAAAGATTACCAAATTCAATCGAATATTGACATATTAATTTAAATACATCTATTTTATTTTTATAAAACACTTTATCGATAAATGTTTTTAATAAGTTTGTCGAATAGTAATTAGTATGAATAATTGAACTAATTATTAATTCTAGAAAAAATAAATTAAAAGAACTGTTGTTAATATTTTTAATCACATATTTATCTAAATACATATCAATAACTTGTTCATCGATTTCTAAGTTTTTAATTTTATCCAATAAAATTTTCAAATAATTTATTTCTCTAGTACACATTTTAAATAATTTTTTTGTAGTTTTTTTTTATTCATAATCATTAATGAAAATTTTTAGTATAATAATAATTTCTGATATCAATACCATAGATGTTATAAATTTCTTTAGACTTTTTCCTAATATTTTTCATGAAAGCCTTATTATTAAATTCAATAACGGCTACATTATTTTTACAAATTGAAATTAAATGTACATCAAAAAGAAGATCAAGTTCACATTTCAAATAACTATTAATAATACGTTGAAACATATACATCATTTGTTTTTGTTTTTCCTCAAAAGTTACACTATCATTTAGAAAAATTTTTTTATCTAAATTATATACTCTAATACGATTATTGGAAATACATTTTTCTTTGACACTCTTAATACGATTATTGGAACGTTTTTCTTCTTTGACAAAGCAATCTTGCTCGACAAAGCAATCTTGCTCGACAAAGCAAT